>PVHX01007057.1:33232-94811 GCA_004024805.1 Geosciurus inauris
GGTACCAGGGATTGAACTCAGGGGCACTCAACCACCGAGCCACATCCCCAGCCCTATTTTGTGTTTTATGTAGAGACAGGGTCTCACTGAGTTGCTTAGCGCCTCGCCCTTGCTGAGGCTGGCTTTGAACTCGCGATTCTCCTGTCTCAGCCTCCCTAAGTGCTGGGATTACAAGCGTGAGCCACCGCGCCCGGCTTGGAAGTCGTTTCTTTTGTTCTTTCCCCCCCTTAGTATTTTTGAGATGTTCATGTTTTTCATATTAGGACACATAAAATATTGCATAGAAAGCATGTGATTTTAAGTTTCATTTATTTTCTAAGATGTTACAATTAAGCAGAAATTAAAATTTTTTATTGTTGCAGATTTCAAGTTCAACATATAAAGACAGGAATGAGGAATACAAAAGACAGTTCACACATCTACCTGATACAGAGAAGCTGATAGCAGGTAAAAAAAAAGATGGAAATTTGCAAAACAAAAACAAAAACAAAACCCATTTTTAACCATATTATCAAAATAGAAGTGAAAAGTGACATTATATGTAGAAAATTTAAGCCTTTATGCAAGACAGAAAATAATTTTCAATATAAGCAGCATCTTCTCATTCACAATTAGACAATGTAAAACTAAGTTATAATTTGGGGAAGAGGGATTTCTGACTTAGTAGATCAGAAATAGAATTAAGTACTAAGAAGATAGAATTAAGAAGAAATGATTTGTCATTATTTCTTCTGGTACTTGTTTCTTATGGTTTTAGAGGGAATATTTAAGCTTGATATTCAATATATGTTAACTCTCCCTGGAAAGATATACTCTTTAACAAGTATACTTGTAGAGAAACTTAATAAAACATTTTAGGGATGAATTAGTATTCATGTCTTTGTTCACATAGACTTTTTTTGAAGTCAGCTTTCAGAGAAAAAAGTCATTTTGGTTTATGAACATGCTTCATTTTTAATGTAAGCTTATTATAGATTCATGACAATAAATTATAGAACCAGGTGTTAATTTTAGAATATTTATTTAAAATATTTGTAGGAATTCTCTGATTTGATACTATTGGGGAATGTTTAATTCAGTGTAAATGATTTTCCAGACAATTCAGGTCAATAAATACGTTAATGAATTACAGTATTTTTAAAAACATAATTTATTGCAAGTAACATATGCTCATGAAAAAGTTTTCAAATTCTACATTGAACAATAAGTGGTCCTTCCAACCAAGACCACTTCAACATTGTCATGGGGAGATAGCTACTCTTGGCAGTTTCTTAAATGTATTTTCAGAAATTTTCTGTATATCCTTAGGAACATATGTATATATTCCTAAAAAAAGTTAAATAATTATATACTGAGATTATTGTTTTGAATTTTATATGCAGCTCTTTTTTTATATTTACAAACCTGCACCATGCTTTTAATGACTTCCTAGTATTCAATTGAATGATTTATATTATACTTTGTTTAATCAATCCTTTACTGATGGACCTTTTGGTTACTTCTTCTCTTTTACTATTACCACTAATGTGACATTGAACTTTCTTGTGTGTGTGTGTGTGTGTGTGTGTTTTTAGACATGTACACACATACACTAAGATAAGCTCCATGAAGTAGAATTGTGACACAAAAGCTAATGAGCATTTAAAATTTTAACTGTTTCCATGTCACCCTCCAAGGAGGCCTTACAATTTACATTCTTATCAATAATGTATATGAGTACTTGTTTTGCCATACCTCAGGAACTCTGCTTTATCAAAATTTATTAGGTAGAAATGGTATTTAATCATTGTTTAAATAAGCATTTTCTTGTGAGAGACATTGAACATCTGTTTATGTCTATAAACCATGTGTATTTCTTTTTCTATGAACCTTTCTCTTCATAAACTTTGCCCATTTTTCTACTGGGTTGTCTTTTTCTAAACTTTGAATAGCTTGTTAGATGTTAAAAAACAAATTGTAGATCTTTTTTGCATGTGTGGAATGTTTCTTGCCAGTCTGCCACTTAAAATCAAATACTTTTCACAGAAACCTTTCTAAAATGTATCATACTCATTACTGCCTTATTGAAAGAAATTAATCTGATTTTACAGTGAAATATACTCATCATAAAACTGAAAAGCTATACAGAAAAAGTATAAAGAAAAAAAATGAAAATCATTGGTGATCCTACTATCTATATATAATTTGGCTAATATTTTGTTGTTATCTTTTTAGAAATGGTTACTGGGCAGCTCTAATACTGCCTCTGGGGAAGGGATTAGGCTGAAAGTTTGCTCACTGCTCCACAAATATTTGTCAAATTAGTAGGAAAACAGATTTTATTCAAAGCCAGCTTTGAAGAAAGAAGAAACTTATTGTTTCCAAAGTTCCATCTTTGAGATTTCTGATTGTGACCAGGGCTTTTAAAGGAGAAGAGGCAGTACCCAGGCAGCAGAGGCAGGGATGGAAGACAAAAGGCAGGAAGTATGCATGTATAGATTTAGTTAGTGGGTGCTGCACAGGCCTGGGAAGGGGACAGTCTCCATCCTCAGCTTCCTTAGGACATGGTGGTAGTGGCTGTGGTTGCAGGGGAACCCTTCAGCTTTCCCTCTCAGCATGAGAAATTTGTTCTTAATTTTAGAGGGAGATGCCCAGATGCAGTTTCAGTATTTCCCAGTGTGTATATTTGCTTTCAAAATTTACGTTTAAAATTTTTTTTTCTCACTGTTTTGTTTAGAAAATTTGGGCAATGTTATAAGAGGTAGAATGGCTGCACAGGGGAATTTCTAGGGTGATGGAATGGTTTTATACGGTACTTCAGTGGTGATTTCATAACTGCTCATTTGTCAAATCTTTACACAGGAAGCTTGTTGTTTAATCAACTAGGATATCAGGATAGTTCCTTAGTAGCCCCAGAGGATAATTGGTTCCAGGATTCCCCCTTGGATACTAAAGTCTGTGGATGCTCACGTCCCTTATATAAAATGGCATAGTATTTGCCTATAACCTGTATACATCAGTTATTTTTATTTAAGAATATTTAAATAAGAATATTTAAATAAGAATATTTAAAGTATTCTTTAAGTCATCTCTAGAATACATTTACTATCTAATATAATATAATATAATAATAATATAATATAATATAATATAATATAATATAATATAATATAATATAAATGCTGTGTAAATAGTTATGTTTCAGGAATCCAATGTCCTGCTGCTCACTACTCAACCCAAAACTTGAAGGGAAAATAACATGGTGGAATAAAAGTTTTATTCAAAACCAGCTGTGAAGAATACAGACTAGAATTTTCCATTTCAAATCTCTCCTAGGGGAATCCGGGCTGCAAAGGGCTTTTATAGGAGAAATAGGGGGTACAGTGGGACAAGAGGCAGGACATCCACATGCAAGGTGGATCTTCCTCTCCATTATTTGTGCTTCCACATGTCTGTCTCCTCCTTTCCCAGAACATCAAAATGGATCTCAACCTCCTGGGCCAACATTTACATCCCCTGCCCTGTTGGGAATTGAACCCAGGATTTGTGTTTTGAGATTTGGTTTTCCTAAATTGCCCAGGCTTGCCTCAAACTGTGATCCTCTTGCCTCAGATTCCAGAGTCACTGGGATTACCAGCATGCTCCCCCAGACCTAGCTTGTGACAGAAGGCATTACTTTTCTGCAAATCAATTCACAAGAGCTAATAAAAGGAAGTGTTGCTATGGGGGAGGCTCTCTTTAGAATACCATGTGAGAAGGATAAGTTGTTGAAAGATTAGGAAAAAGATTAGGAAGAGAAAGGGAAAGTAATTCTGTTAAAGACTGCTTCTGAGGGAACCGTTCTGTTATGGTTACAGTGATAGGGGACAAACAGATGTGAGTGGTGGGAACATGAGGTTAATTCTATAAAATGGGCACATTGTGCTGATTCCCACATGCTTTCTTTTCCAAGAAGCAATTTATCTGTAGCTCTGCCTGGCTTAGGGGGACAGGATATGTTACAATCCTCAGTAAACTGCTTGTTATCTATAGGAGGGAGACTTTTGTGGTCCTTATCATAGACCAGATCCTGAAACTCAGGGAGACAAAGATAATTCCTCCTAATCATAAAATCTGTAAGAATGTGGTTAAGAGTCCAATTAGGTACTTGCTTAGGTAGCACATATACTAAAATTGGAATGATATAGAGAAGATTAGCATGGCCCCTGTGCAAAGATGACATGCAAATTCGTGAAGTATTCTATATTTTTTTCTGTACATTAGTGATGAATCCACTGCAAGGGAAATTAGAAAAACTACCCTATTCACAATAGCCTCAAAAAAAAAAAAATACTTGGGAATCAATCTAACAGAAGAGGTGTTAAGACCTCAACAAGAAAACCATGGAACGCTAAAGAAAGAAATTGAAGAAGACCTTAGAAGATGGAAAGATCTCCCATATTCTTGGATAGGCAGAATTAATATTGGCAAAATGGCCATACTAACAAAACTGTTATACAGATTTAATGCAATTCCTATTAAAATTCCAATGACCTTCTTCATAGAACTAGAAAAAGCAATTATGAAATTCATTTGGAAAGAGACCCAGAGTAGCCAAAGCAATCCATAGCAAGAAAAGTAAAGCAGGAGGCATCATAATAGCAGACCTTACTGGTATTTGTTACAGAGCAATAGTAACAAATATGTCATGGTATTGGCACCAAAATAGACATGTAGACCACTGGTACAAAAGAGAAGACACAGAGACAAACCCACATAAATATGGTTATCTCATATTAGACAAAGTCTCCAAAAACATACACTGGAGAAAAGATATCTTCAACAAATGGTGCTGGGAAAACTGGAAATCCATATGTAGCAAAATGAAATTAAACCTCTGTCTCTCACTCTGCACAAAAATCAACTCAAAGTGGATCAAAGACTTAGGCACTAGAACAGAGACTCAGTGCTTAATACAAGAAAAAGCAGGCCCAAATCTTCATCATGTTAGCTTAGGACTTGACTTCCTTAATAAGACTCCCAAGGTGGCGGTGCCTGTAATCCCAGCACTTTGAGAGGCTGAGACAGAGAGTCATGAATTCAAAGCCAGCCTCAGCAACGGCGAGGCACTAAGCAATTCAGTGAGACCCTGTCTCTACATAAAACACAAATTCTGGGGATGTGGCTCAGCGGTTGAGTACCCCTGAGTTCAATCCCTGGTACCAAAAAAAAAAAAAAAAAGACTCCCAAAGCAAATGGGATGGACTCAAACTAAAAAGCTTCTTTTCAAAAGTCAGCCTCAGCAGTGGCGAGGCGCTAAGCAACTCAGTGGGAGCCTGTCTCTACATAAAACACAAAATAGGGCTGAGGATGTGGCTCAGTGGTACTCAGAGTACCCCTGAGTTCAATTTCCAGTACCAAAAAAAAAAAAAAGCTTCTTTTCAGCAAAGGAAACAAAACATGAAGAAAGAGCCTACAGAACGGAAAAAAATCTTTACCACATGCACCTCAGTAGAGCATTAATCTCTAGGATATATAAAAAACTCAAAAATATTAACACCAAAAAACCAAATAACTCAATCAATAAATGGACTAAGGGACTGAACAGACACTTCACAGAAGAAGAAATACAATCGATCAACAAACCTATGGAAAAATGTTCATCTCTAGCAATTAGAGAAGTGCAAATCAAAACTAAGATTTCATCTAACTCCAGTCAGAATGGCAATTATCAAAGTTTTTTTTTTT
Source organism: Geosciurus inauris (assembly GCA_004024805.1). Lineage (NCBI taxonomy): Eukaryota > Metazoa > Chordata > Mammalia > Rodentia > Sciuridae > Geosciurus > Geosciurus inauris. The sequence continues at coordinate 38,939 of PVHX01007057.1, forward strand.
TTTTTGGTACCAGGGATTGAAATCAGGGGTACTCGACCACTGAGCCACATCCCCAGCCCTATTTTGTGTTTTGTGTAGAGACAGGGTCTCACTGAATTGCTTAGCACCTCACTGTTGCTGAGGCTGGCTTATGAACTTGCGATTCTCCTGTCTCAGCCTCCCAAAGTGCTGGGATTACAAGTATGAGCCACCACGCCCAGCTCAGAATGGCAGTAATCAAGAATACAAGCAACAATTAGTGTTGTCGAGAATGTGGGGGAAAAGATACACTCATACATTGCTGGTGGGACTGCAAGTTAGTACAGTCTGGAAAGCAGTTTGGTGATTCCTCAGAAAACTTGGAATGGAACCACCATTTGGCCCAGCTATCTCACTTGTTGATTTATATCCAAAGGACTTAAAATCAGCATACTACAGTGATGCAGCCATATCTGTGTTTATAGCAGCTTAATTCACAGTAGCTAAACTATGGAACCAACCTAGATGCTCTTCAGCAGATGAATGGATAAAGAAAATATACACAATGGAATGTTACTGAGTTTTAAAGAAGAATGAAATTATGGCATTTGCAGGTAAATGGATGGAACTAGAGCATGTCATGCTAATTCCAAAATAAGCCAATTCCAAAAAGTGAAAGGCCGAGTGTTTTCTCAGTGGGTGCTGATCCATAGTGGGGGAGGCTAGGGAAGAATGAAGGAACTTTGGATGGTGCAGAGGGAAGTGAAGGGAGGGTTGGGGCTATGGGAATGGGAAAGACGGTAGAATGAGAGGCATTATTACACGTATAATTACACTAGTGGAGTAGCTCTGTACCATGTACAGCCGGAGGAATGAGAAGTTGTGCTCCATTTGTGTACAATGTGTCAAAATGCATTCTACTGTCAGGTATAACTAATTAGAACAAATTTTAAAAATTTTAAAAAAAGAGTCCAATTAGATTCTTAGGCCAAAGTGATCTATAGTTGTCATGGCAGTGAGGACTTTAAAATATGATGTCATCTTGCTGTCAGTCAAAAGTTGAGGTGGAACTGGGTAGAACTCTCTGGAACTCTCTAGGATCCCCTATAGAACTGGAGTGCAGGAGAGGTACACTGTCCTTCTCCTCTCTAAGAGGATTCACTTTCCCTTGAGAGCATTCCCTTTCCCTTTTCCTATCGCTTCAGTAAACTCATGCCTGTTACTCTAAGCAACATGTCTGAAAGTCTTTCTGACTTGATTGGAAGAATCAGGGTTTGAAAGTGGGGGGTGATCTTCACTCTGCCTGTTTCCCAGAAGGCCCTGCCCTGTAACAATAATATATTGTTTAAGACATGACACAAAGAAAAAAGTTTATACATATTCAGTATATGTGAAATCTCCCTTTCCTTCCTCCCTCCCTCCCTTCTTCCTACCTTCCTTTCTTCCTTCTTCCCATGTGTATGGAGGGATGACTTTATAGGTCTATTCTGTAGCTCTGTCTACTGAGAGGGGTTTAAAACAGTAGTACCCTAGCAATAATGAGCATTTCTAGGGCCCAGATTTTATTTTCTAAATACCATTCTCCAATAAAAGGAACAAGAAATCCTTGAAGAGATGGCCCATTCTAGGGCTGGAGCAGTGAAAATGCAGGATGAGTGAGTTTGAAGTATCTTTTAGTTATTTCAGAAGTCAGGATGAGCTTACCAAAATAAATAAATAAATAAAAATAAAAAAGCCAACTTGAAAATGGTCAAATCTAGAATTGTTTGAGCAGCAAAATAATAATTTTGGATTATAATTTTAAGAATCAAATAAATATTCATGAGTCCATACTGTTACAAATAAATGCTTGATTAAATAGAGAGAAGCCCACAACTCTTCCTGAAAAATTCCAAGTATCCCTAGGTAATTTATATGCACATTAAAGTTTGAGAAACTCTAATCTAGAGATTCAGTGTGCACCTGGGTTGAAAGCCTTACTACATTCTTACACTCTGTACCTGTTGGTGAAGAAAATCTAAAATATTTTCTCTAAAAACTGAATATTGGCAAAACTTATTTCATCAGCATTAACCCATGCCTAACATCCTCTACACTGATTAACAAGCCAATAATTTTACCAGTGAAATCCCTTTTCTTTCTTTCTTTCTTTCTTTCTTTTTTTTTTTTTTTTTTTTGGTACTGGGGCTTGGACTCACAGGTGCTTAACTACTAAGCCACATCCTCATCCCTCTTTTATATTTAGAGACAGGGTCTCACTGAGTTGCTTAGGGCCTCACTAAGTTGCTGAGGCTGGCTTTGAAATCATGATCCTTCTGCCTCAGCCTCCCAAGTCACTGGGATTACAGGTGTGCACCATAGCGCCCAGCTTGAAATCCCTTTTGTAATGTATCTATACTAATTAGCCAAACATTTGATGTTGAACCTTGATAATAATAGTTGAAGAGCTTATGGTAGCCTCTATGAGAGTGTAGTCATTCTAATTGATTGTTAGCAGACCCATCCCAAGTATGACTCTAATTACAATTAATTCTCCCTACTTAAGCATGAGTATATATATCTGCTTTTTCACTTCTAATATTTATTCATGTATTATCTATTTTTCTTAATATTGTCCAAAAATATTTATTAAAATTAAAAACATATTTGACCCAGCAATTCTACTTATAGAAAAAAATGGTATTATGGGGATACATTCATTTCCCAATACTTTGGCTTATCATGAGTATGCAGGTAGTAGAGCCTTTGGGTAAAATGATTGAAGTGCTAATGGGTGGAGATTGGGCTGGGAGGTATTGAAATGCACTGAGTGGAGCACAGTATCTGATTTTTAAATAATCTATAATCCTTAAAAAATTTTTATTAGTCAAAATTCTGCCAAACAAAATGCCCTATGCCCACATGTTTTCACAGACAATTTTTATTCAACTTTCAAGGAACTGATTGCCCCAAATTATGCCATAGAAGAAGAACAAAATTTTTCTCATTTGTTTTTAAAGTTATGTCAACCTTGAAATGAGTGGTGGGGGTTGTGGGGAGGAAGAATGTGTGCCGGAAGAATATGAATTGTATAATCTTATGGTTGTCCTTTCATATTATGAATGAAGAAATAGATTGTTACAAAGTTGGAGTGGGTTACCTCTAAGCACATACCTTTGTTTACCCAAGAAAACTCTCCCCTGTGTATGTTGGAAAGGTAGAAAGAAGGCATATTGACTGACAAATCTTTGTGCAGAGAGAAAGCAGATTTGGATTTCTATGCTGTGTTAGTCAGCTTTCCATTGCTGTGACTAAATACCTGAGAAAATCAACTTGTAAGAAGGAAAGACTTATTTTGGCTCACAGTTTCAAACCATAATTATTGACTTCATTGCTTTTGAGCCTGTGGCAAGGAAGTACATGATGGTGGGGAGCATGTGGTGGAGCAAAGTTGGTTACCTCATCGCTTCTGAGAAGCAGAGAGAGAGGAGGGCTGAGGTCCTAATAATCCCTTCAGTGGCATGCCCCCAGTGACCCAACTTCCTTCCACTAGGGCCCACCATTTAAAGGTTCTGCTACCTCCCAGTAGTGCTACAGGCGGGATACAAAGACTTCAGGATATGGCCTTTGGTGGACATTCAAGATCTAAACTATGCTATACCCTCAACCTTGCCTAAATTCAACTTTTACTTTGGTACACTAATATTTATGCTAGAAGCTGTGGCCTTTTAGAGGTTGGGGTAAGTTCTGCCAGTGTTTGGAAGAGATAGTGAGTGTGGCTGACCTCTGGAATAGAGAGCCCACCAGTCAGTTCTGTGATGTCTGTATCTATTCTAAACATCTGTCTTTGTACCTGCTGATTCTAAGTGTGTATATATAGGGAAGAATGGCTGTATTTCTACTACAGCTTTTGTCTGTATTTTTTTCTTTGCATATTTTTTTTGAGGTGAGGCTTTTTTCATACTTTGTTCATTGATATCCACTTTCTTCTAAAAATTTAACAAAACCTTCAGTCTGCTAATATACTCATTCTTTTACCTACCCCTCAGCATCATTATGGATTGAATTTCATATGTGTTTTCCCTGTCCTCTCAAAAGAATTGTGGAGAAAAAGGGGGAAGTAAATGCATGTCAGTATCCCTCCCAACTTAGCTAAAATAACTCTATCCCATTGAAAGTATACAGCTTAGGGAGGAGTATATTCTTTTTTCCAGGCATGTCATTACTTAAAACCTTGTTAAATTCTCTGATTGTCTGAATGAACAAGGTGGATGCTTAAGACATACAAGGTTGGAGGAATGTAAAAATCTCCTACCAACTTGGAAAATCTCTCTACAAAAGTCAAAGAGAAAGAAAACATTTTTATTATAAATTAAGCATTAAACCAGAATGTGATGTGCATTGCAGGCAACCCACAGGAGGTTGTAAAATCTGCAAGAAATCTCTCTCCCCATTATACAGTCAAGCACATACAGCCCACTATGTATGCACTCTAAAGAAATGATCACTAGTCCTTAAATAAGAGGACTTGACATCACCATATGTTACACTTAGTTCATCCCAAATTTACCTCATAATTAGCACAACCATCAGTGATAGCTAGTTGGCATAAATCCAAAGGAAAAATAAACATATTTTTGTGGCAGGAGTTAGTTTTGCAATTTGAAGTGAGGTACCCACTAAAGTTAGGCTCCTACCTTCTCACAGATGCTGGAGATAGAGATGTTATCTTCCTTGATGTATACATTTCAGAGATGGCTCCCAGGTCCTTGAGAAAATACTCCTGACTTAAAACTGGCAAGAAGCCATTTAGCTTTTAAAAAGATTCACATACATCCTCAAAGGAGCAGAGAAAGAATTTGCAAGTTTTCTAAAGAAAATATTCCAAGAAAAGCAAGGGGAGTATCTGTTTCCCTTTCTGCACCAGGGAAAATCAGGGCTTTTATTTTTTTTTCAATTTATATTTCTCATTATTTCAAGTAAAATGCAAATGAAATAAAAAATGAGAGTAGCTATGTTTGATAATGTAATTTTATTAATCTGTAAGCAATTCTAAAAATGTCTTGAGTCTTTTAATTTTTTTAAAGCAATGTCAGCATAATTGGGCTCAAAGATGATTGCTGCTAGAATGAAATTCTTTGGCATATGTATTTCCTGGTATTATTGCTTAAAAAGACACGTTCTCATAGTTAATTGTCACTTCTCTTTTGGATAGTAGGCCTAAGTCCTTCAGTAAAACAAAATAGTATACTCATTTCCTTAAATATGTGCATACTATTTATTTTGCAAGTTTAATGTATAAGTATATTGTACTGATTCACTTCTCTATTTCCATAGCACTTTGTTCTGTAACCTTCATTTTATTGTAGTTGCTAAAATAAATCTTTAGAGTTGGGGCTTTTCAAATTGCTGAAATTGATCATGTAATAGCTAGTAAATTGATGTTAGCTTGTATCATATTAACTTAAGTTTCTTGGTCAATTTCTTTAATTTTACTCTAACTTTCTGATAACCAATTATAAAGTTATAAAATCCATAAAATAATTTGTGATAAATGTTATTCTCTCATTCCATTGTAGGTGAATCAGATTGTTAATATGACTTAAGTCAGGTAGAATATTGCCTTTTGAAACACTAATTATTATTATTGTGGTACATACTCATTAATCAGTTGGGAAATTAGGAAAAAAGAAAAAGAATAAAATCTCTTTCCTTTTTAAAGGAAATGTTTTATTTCTTGCATAGGATATATTGCCTTTGTTGTTTTTTTTAAAAATCAATTTTATTGAGGTATACATTTATTCTGATAAAACATACCCATTTTAGGGAAGTCATTTTAAGAAGTATGTCCAGGTGGTGGTTCCTATAGCTTTTGTTTTTCCTATAGCTTTTAATATGGTTAATTTAAAATAATGTAGTGTGGTGTACAGACTAGCCATGCTGTTATCACTTGAGATCCTGTTGGACACACAGACTCTTGACCTTTTTCCAGACCTATTTAATCAGAAATTCTAGGGGAGGGACCTAGAAATCTGTGTTCCAATAAGTCTGCCAGGTATTTCTGATCTGAAATATGAGGAGCATTAAAGTGATATTTTAGAGGCTTATATAAAAATTTCATGATACCTCAAGGTAACCTTTAGACTAATCTCTGTTTTGAAGATGCATACTAGTAAATGAGTAACTTAATCTGCTTAATTATTTACTAGGAATTTTTTTTTTGGTGGCATCTCAGGTTTGTTTTACTGTAGGAAGCATTGTGAAAGACTGGCTACTTTGCTCAATTTTTAGAGTTGGGTTAGAAATTTAACATGACTAAATATAAATATTTTGAGGTTTGTGCAACTTTTTCTGAAATTGCTAATTACATTATAGAATTTTAAAATTTATGGACTGATTAAATCACCTCATAGAAACCCTTTATACCTTGCATTTACCACTCCTGTTTATGTTAGCCACAAAGTCAGACTTCATCTTACACATATGGTATTAACTTGTTTGGTAGGCAGTGGCATTTGCCAGAAGTCTCTTTTGTATTTTTTAAATTGAAGAATTAATTTTGCTGGATTTTGGTGCTGAAATTGAAAGGATCAGCTTTGAAATTGACTTAAAATTTATACAATTTTCTAAGTGATCTTTGACTCTTCCTTTAATCTTATCCAACATTCTAATTAATCACCAATTCCTCATCAGTGCTATTTCCTAAATATTTCTGAATTTAACTGTTTCTTTCTCTTAATGCTGTTTTCTTCTGGTCTGAGCCACTATTAACTGTCCCCTGGACTTCCAGCTGGCATATTGAAATCCATTTTTGCAATATGATTAAAGCAGTATTTGATGATATACATCTGATCATGTCCCTTCCACTTAAAACTCCTCAGTGAGGGGCTAGGGTTGTAGCTGAGTGGTAGAGCGCTTGCCTACCACATGTGAGTCACTGGGTTCAATCCTCAGTACCACATAAAAATAATTAAATAAAAACAAAGGTATTAAATAAAAACAAAGGTATTAAAAAAAACAACTCTTCAGTGGCTTCTCAGAGTCCATTCTACCATGGCCTGTGAGACCTTACAAGATGTACTTCTCTAGCTTTTCCAGCCTAGACAGCTATCGTCTTCTAGATCCTAAAATGTACCATGTTTTTTCCCACCATAGGGCTTTTTAAAAACCTATATTTTTATTAGAACATCATCATTATACACAGTAATTAGTTTCATTTTGACAAAATAATATATGCAAGGAAGTTGTTTTTAAGTACCATTTCTCCCATTTTCCTCTCCTCTTCTTTCCCTCCTGAGTGCTATTAAACTTCCTTTCTTCTACATATACATAAAAGTGAAATTCCCTTTGGTATCTATAATGAATATAACGTCATTTTCTTAAACTAATTTAATTTATCTTCTCCTTTCCCTTCCTTCAACCTCCTCATTCTCTTACTCCACTGTTATTCCCTATATATTTATACCTTAGGGCTTTTGCATGTGTTGTTCCTTTATGATTCTCCTGAGACTTCATTCATCTTTAGACTTTAGTTTATAGATTGCTTTTTTGGGGTAATCATTCCTGATATCCTGTTTCCACACTCCACCCCCTTACCTTCATAGCTCTTGTTATATGTGTATGTTTACAGCTTTATCTATGTTTTGCTCATTATCATACTTAATTTTGTATTTGTTTTTTGTCTGCCTTCCCTCTAGACTGTTCCATTTGGGTAAGATCCACTTCTGGTAATCTTAGTGCACAGCAAAATATCTAGCTTATGGTGTCCTATGTATATGAAGAGTGAAATAATGAAGAAATTGTGATGACTTTCCATTTGTTGAAATAGTATAGGGTTTATTCAGTTGCAACGTTTTTGTTAATAAGATGCTCCTTATTTTTGTGTGTATAGATTATGCTTGTGCTCTTCAAAGAGACATTTTGCTTCAGGGACGACTATACCTTTCAGAAAACTGGCTGTGTTTCTATAGCAACATCTTCAGATGGGAAACTACAGTAAGACATATTTTTGCATTTGATTAGTTGGTACAAATAATTGCATAGATAGAAATATATACTATCCTCTTAAAAACAATGTATTCTAGATGATTCCAAAGTAAATTCATATGTATATTTGTGTATCTGTACTTAGATATGAGTAAATTTACATGTTGTATAAAATGTAACATATATTTTTCTAACTTAATACCTTGAGCTCCATTTGTACTTATTAGATATGGTTACAGGAAGATTTCAGGTTGAAAAAAGCTTGGATATATATCTGTTGGCTGACAAAACCAAGTCTTATGTGAAAGACTGAGTTTTGCTTGTGTATTGGTGTGTTAATGTGGAACATGAACACCCACACATCTTTTCACATTTTATCCTAATGTTAGATATGAGAGTTGGTGGAGAATACTGAAGGGAAGAATGTCTGAGTGCTTACCTTGTTTTTTCTAAAGAATATTAGCATGTGCTTATTAATTCCTTCAGGATTTTCAATTAAATATTCTGGACTAGATTTCTGTAATTCTTGGCATTTTGTTTTGTATGTACTTCTGAAAAATATACTTTTTGATTTTTAATTCTTTTGTGTGTTTAGATTTCTATTGCTTTGAAGAATATAACCTTTATGACCAAGGAGAAAACTGCTCGACTAATCCCAAATGCTATCCAGATCATTACAGATGGTGAAAAGGTGAAAAACTTCTACTGTTGCCATGTTCCATAGTGTGAAGAAAATTTGCCTCATGCTGATCATCAGTTTTTAGAATATAAGCAGCTCTTGAAGTTAGGAATATCTTGTAGAAATACACTGTATTTAATACTAGATTTATGTATACTTTAATAGTTGTTGGTGATTAACTTTAAGTGAATGCTGACTTTTTGTACTTCATAGTTTATGAGAACTTTCACCCATATTTTCCATTTCCTTATTGTAAGAGGTAGGGTGAGGGTGAGTGTTGGCAAAATGTCCTTATTATTTCTAAATACCGTAATAATTTCATGATTGTTTAGTCAGCAGGTGCATAATAGCAATTAATGAAAAGATATGGTCTTGTGAGCAAAGATTTGGGCAGCATACAAATAAGAACACATAATCATTGTAATCTTTTTTTAACAATGGCAATTAATAGCCATCATTTTATTATTTACCTGCAATACTTACCATTTCTTGGTGGGGATATATGAGTAATCTTTCTATACCCATCTGAAAAAAATTGGTTAGGGCTATGTGTCTAATATTAAAAGCATAATGCCGAGGAAGAAGAAAGATGGAAGGAAAGAAGGAAGGTAAAGAAGGAAAGAATGGTAGGGTATGGAGGGGAGTCAGAGAGAAGGAAAGAAGGAAGGGAGGAAAGAAGAAAGTAAAGGAAAAAAAGAACATGGGGAGAGAGAAACAGTATCATGCCATTAAGTCTTTGTAATTATACTATTTCATCTTATAAAGTTTCTTTCAAATGTGCTTTTATCATTTATTTATTTTTGTGGTGCCAGGCATCAAATCCAGGCCTTCACACATTAGGTAGGCAAGTTCTTCGACACTAAATTATATTCCCAACCCCTTATATTTGTACTTGAACATTCTCATTCCTATAGAGCACTTTCCAAGTACAATACAAAGACCTTTCCCCACCGAACTATTTTGAGAGTAAACTGTCAACCCTGATGCCTCATTGCCCTCGGTATTCTATTTTCAACAAGACATTCTTCTACATAACCACAAGATAACCATCAAAATCAAGAAAGTAATATTGTTTTACTATTCTTTAATCCTCAGACCATAATTATGTGCTCTTCATTCTCCTGGAGGAGTCCCTTTGCCTTTTCTTCACCTTTAATGGTCTTGAAACTTTTAAAGATTACAGGTCAATAATTTTGTAGGATATTCCTTAATCTGTATTTGTTTGATGTTTCCTTATGACTAAAGTTGGGTTATGTAATTTTGGAAGAAATACTTGGAAATGATGCTCTGTTTTTCCTATTGGATCCTGTCAGATGGCACGTAATTTCAGTTTGTGCCATTACTGGTGATATTTACACTGATTATTTGATTAAGATTGTGTCTACCAGTCTTTGCTATAAAGTTAGCCTATTTTCCTTTATAATATTTTGAAGCAAGATGCTTTGAAACTATGTAAATATACCATCTTGCCAAACTTAAAATTTATTAATTCATTTATTTTTATCATTGAATTCTAATGATAGAATTGGTTCATTTACCTGTGAACTCATGGTTTCTTATTTTATTCAATGGGTATGATCACTATAATTTTGATGCTCAAATTTCCCAAGTTGGACATTTGAAATTCTTTCAAGCTGGTGTCTGTGTCCTTTTGACTATTCTCAGCATAGTTTGAGCATTTCTTTGCCTTTTGGCACAAGATGTTTCAGATTTTCCCTGGTCCAGTGCTGGAATCAGTCATTTCTTCAGGGAGTTTTGATTCCTTTTGGAGATCAATATTTAGAAGCTAGAATATTCATTGCTATTGGGGTATCACAATTTCTGAATTCTCTGTGGACAGAAAAAGTGTATATAATATTTTTTGTTTATTTTATTTATCATACACCCATATAATATACACCCATATTCAAAATGCACACATATACATATGCCCACTTATATATCTATGTGTCCTTCCTTCCATGCAGCCATCCATTCATCTATCCATCTATCCACCCGTGAACTCATAGCAATACCTCCCATTCCAATTGAACACCACAGAGTTCATTCTTGTTTTCTCTATTTCCATGTTTGTAACCCTTCCTTTCCTGACAATGAGAAACCAGGTTCCCATTATCCTTAACTTGGTTACTTATTTAACCAGTCAGCCTGTTTGGAATCAATCTCCATCTTCACTGTCACACCTGACGTGGATGTCCTTCCACCTCATGAAAGGTTTCTGGCAGAGTTGAACCACTGCCCATCCAGCCATGACCCAGATATTCTCACCACGCTTGACCTATGATCTCACCCTGCTTGGACTGATGCCAGATGCCCATTCCCTGTGTCCACATTTCTCTGTCAGAGCTCTTCTTGCCCACTTAGACTCTGACACCGTGTGGGACAATGCTTCTACGTGAACAACCTCCTCATTCTTTTGTTGTCTCAACCCTACTTTGAGCTTTTCTGCCCCTGTCCTCACTGCTGGAGTGGGTGCCTACTTTACACCTTTAGTGATGAACTTTTTAGTTAAGGGAACAGTAAAATATTTTTAACTTTAAAATTAATACATGCAAACATTTTCATTATTTAACAAAATCATCAAATGATTCTAAGCTAACATCTTCCTTCCATGCCTGTAAGCCTCACTCCCATTGCCATTCCAGAGGCAAATGCTGTTACCAATTTGATTTGTCTTTTCAGACTGTCTTCCTTTGTATTTACATATACATATATACATATATATATGTATATATATGTACATATAATTTTGCTTTTCTAAAGTAAATGCTATCTTATTCATATTGCTCTTCAGCTTTCTTGCTCTTTTTTTTGTGTGTGTGTGGGTGGCAGGGGCTACTATTGGAGATTTAACCCAAGGGTCCGGGGGTGCTTTACCACTAAGCCACATCCCTAGCCCTTTTAAAAAAATCTTTTGTTTTGAAACAGGATTTCACTAAGTTGTTTAGGGCCTTGCTAAGTTGCTGAGGCTGGCCTTGAATTTGTAATCTCCTTGTCTCAGGCTTATGAGTCCCTGGAATTACAAGTAGGTACCAGGGCATGTGGCTCAACTGTCTTTTTAAAAGAAATTAGCACCACATTGGATATGGTGGTGCATGCCTATAATTCCAGGGACTCTGGAGGCTGAGACAGGAGAATCCCAACCTGGGATTCTGGGGCTGGGAATGTAGCTCAGTGGTAAAGCACCTATGTACAAGGCTCGGTCAAACCCTAGTACTACAAAATTAATGATTGCCATCACCACAATAAAATCCAACATTATCTCTTAGAATTGTAGATGGGCATATATAGAAAGATCTATTTCTGGTTTTTAAAGTGCTATATAGCATTTCTTTGAATGGATGTCCTGTGGTTCCCTTGATCATTAATTAAGTTTTAATATTTTGCTCTTGTAAACAGTGCTGCACCGAACAGCCTTGACCATGCCTTCTTAAGCTCATGAGTTACTATTTCTCATATACATAATGAAATTTCAGGGTGAAACATTTTAATTTTGATAATGATAATAATAGCTAGCATTTACTGAACACTTTGTTCTAGATGTTATTTTAAACACTACATATATTTTCTCATTTAATTCTTATAAAAATCTGCTACTATAATTATTCAATTATTCTCTTTTTATAGATGAGGAAAGTAAAGAAGGCAGAAATGGCCCAAAGTCAGAGAATTAATACGTGATAGAACTATCACGTATTCATAGACCCTGGTCTAATACTTTCCTGGCTGAATTAAGACCCTGGCTTAATTCATAGACCCTGGTCTAATACTTTCCTGTAGGCTGTGTTAGCTCATTGAGTTCTTTTTCTATCAGAATGGGGAAAAACTCTTGTACTGCTAACTCTTCATCCCTTATATATACTTTATGATTAAAGGAAGGCTAATTATGTTACTTTTAGTTCTTTTTAAGTTCTAAAATATATTCTGTGCTCCACTGATTTAGATAGTTCATTATTCAGAACTCTTCTGAATTAGTAGGCTTATTATTTTTTTATAATGTTATTGTATTTTTTATACCCTTATTTTATTTGCTTATATTTATGTGGTGCTGAGGATCCAACCCAGTGCCTCATGCAGGCTAGGCAAGCACTCTACCACTGAGCTATAGCCCCAGCCCCAGTAAGCTTATTCTTGAACCAAAGCTTATTAATAGTTTTTTTTTGGTTATTGTTGTTTTCAGTCCTGGGGATTGAATGAGGGCCTTGCACATGCTAGGCAAATGCCCTACTACTGAGCTGTATTCCCTTTTTATTTCTTGTTTAGTGGCATGATCTTGCTAAGTTGCTGAGGCTATCCTCAAAGTTGCAATCCTCCTGCCTCAGCCTCTGGAGTTACAGGAATTACAGGTGAGTGCAACTGCACTCTACCTTTTAATAATTTTTGAAGTTGGATATGTAGCAAGGAATAAAGGAAGATAGTAATATGTCGAGATTATACAGAAAGCTGAGAGTTTTAAGGAACTGGGAATGTGGTGATTGTGTTCAAGAATGGATAAAGTAGATGAAAAAGTATTTAGTTTTAGAAGTGGAGATTAGCAAACAGCATACTTGTTAAAATGAGACAAGATTTTTCTAATCTGTATATCTGAACACAGACTTTTAAAATTATTTTAATTAGGCAAAACAATTTGGCTTAAGAAAAGAGAATAGTGGAGAGTAATAAGTAGTGACCATTACATTATATATTATGTTAATAATACTATTTGAAAGAGTTCCTGCATATATCCTATTTATAAAAATTTTTGCTCTATGAAGAATATTTACCAAGATTTCAATTTAATGAATCAAAAATAGTACTTTAAAAATCTATGAAAAATGTTAATACTGCAAATATTATTTTTTGACATTTTATTTACTAAGTCCAGCATGGAACCAAGGTTTGTCCTTCCTGAAGATAACCCCTTAGTCACAAAGGGTCACTAACTAGGAGATTGGAAGAGATGCCACACAGAGACTATATTTATGGCCACCTCTTGTCACATTTTCCTATAAAAGCCTATTTTACAATATGACTTTGCAAAAATTAGTTACATACAGAGAAACATATGAACTGAAAACAGAATTATAAATTGAAACATACTACTTTTCTTTTTTATTAAATATTTTTAAAGTTGTTGGTGGACCTTTATTTTTTTCATTTATTTACATGTGGTGCTGAGAATCGAACCCAATGCCTCACACATGCTAGGCAAGCGCTCTACTACTGAGCCACAACCCCAGCCCACTACTTTTCTTTTGTAACAAAAGTTTAGAGTTAACATGGGTGTTTTATATCTATAATTAGCAGAGAATATTTCTGGAGTTTTTAAAAGACTACAAAAGATAATATAATTAAAAATTAAGATCCTTAAAATAAGTCCGTCTCTTTAATCCACTTGTATTGTGTGTGTGTGTGTGTGTGTGTGTTGTGTTGGGGATTGAACCCAGGGCCTTGTACATGCAGGGCAAGCACTCTACCAACTGAGCTATATCCCCAGCCCTCTATTTGTATTTTTTGTTCTTATTTTTTTTGTATATTTGGCTCAAATGTCAGTCAATTCAATTCATATGTCTTTCCAAGTTCAGAATAAAAATTTTGTAATTTTTAAAAATAATTTTACTTAAGTTGATTGTTTTTTTCTTTTTTCTTTTTTTGGTACCAGGAATTGAACTCAGGGGTACTCCACCACTGAGCCACATCCCCAGCCCTATTTTGTGTTTTATGTAGAGACAGGCTGTCACTGAGTTGCTTAGCACCTCGCATTTGCTGAGGCTGGCTTTGAACTTGAGATTCTCCTATCTCAGCCTCCCAAAGTGCTGGGCTTACAGACGTGCGCCACCACACCCAGGTTAAGTTGATTTTCCAATACTTAAACTATGATGAACATAAATAGCTGCCTATGGTATTTCAAGCCCCTTTCCCTACTAATACTGAAAAAATTGTGTTTGCTCTCAGATACTATTTATTGTGAGACACTATATGTAAAGATACTGTGTTCATACAACAGATACCTGTTTTTCTCCTATTGTAATAAAAAGTCAAATAAAAAGATTATATAAAGTAGGCAATGTAACATATTAGTTTGCTTTGACCATAGCAATTCCCAGCAGACCTTCATGGAAGATGCTTTTTCTTTATTTTCCATGTTACTAAAATTGTTCTATTATTTTTCCTTTGCAGTTTTTCTTTACATCTTTTGGTGCCAGGGACAGAAGTTACCTCAGTATATTTAGGCTGTGGCAGAATGTTTTATTAGATAAGGTAAGTGTTCATACTAGAGGCAGGTGTTTGTTATAATAAGAACCTCCTATTGTGTACATAAAGAAAATTTATGAAAAGATGAAGAGCTCGTTTTTATTTTTATGAATCTAACTTTGACTATACTATTGAAATTCCAAGAAACTTGAAGCAAAACAAGATCCATAGTTATAAATTAAGATGTTAATTGTGGGCCTGAGATTGTGGCTCAGTGGTAGAGTGCTTACCTCACATGCGTGAGACACTGGGTTCGATCCTCAGCACCACATAAAAATAAATAAAATAAAGATATTGTGTCCATCTACAACTAAAAAATATATATATAAAAATGATGTTAATTGTAATCTGTAGGATAACCACCACCCCCAGAAAAAAATTTAAATACAGTAAAAGAAACATAAATGGAATTAAAATGAAATACTAGAAAATATATTTTAACACATAAAAAGACAGTAATGGAAGAATAAGTGGACATAAAAGATATGACATACAAAACAATTAGCAGAATGTAGGCATTACATAGATCACTAAACATAAGTGGATTAAACACTTGAAAGTCAGAGGTTGGCAAAATAAAAAACCACATGATTCAACTAAATGCTGTATATAAGAGACAAATATATTCAAAGACAAAAATACATTGAAAGTAAAGAGAAGAAAATGATATTCCATGCGAACAGTAACCAGAAGAGATCAGAGGTGACTACAGTAATATCAGATAAAACAGAGGCAAGAAACAATATTTATGATGATAAAAGAATCAGTTCATTTGGAATTCATAACAATCACAAATATATGTGCACTTTTTAACACAGCCCTACAATATATAAAGCAAAACCTGACAGAAACTGAATGAAGAAAAAGACAGTTCAGCAGAAATAGTTGGAAAATTCAGTACCCCACTTTCAGTGACAGAAGGTGAACAAGGAAATAAAAGATTTGAACAACACCGTAAACTAACTAGAACCAAAAGATATCTGTGGAACACTCCTCACAATAACAGGAGAACACATATCTTTCATAAGGGCACATGAACATTCTCCAGAATAGACCATATACTAGGTAATAAACCTCAATACATTTAAAAGGATTAAAATAGTACAAAATGTGTTCTCTAACCACAATGGAATGAAATTTGAAATCAATTTTGGGAAATGCACTAGAAAGTGGAGATTAAATAGAACACTCCTAAATAACCATTGGATAAAAGAAGAAATAGGGAAAGTAGAAAATACTTTGTTGAGTTAAATTAAAACACAACACAGTAGCAGATAAGACAGGCTCTTGGGTTAGGAGGCACTTGCATCCCATGTGTGACAGTTAAGTTCAATTACCAGGTTCCTTTTTGCAGTAGGAACAGGTGGGAACTTCACCTTCTCTCCTCCCCACTTCCCAGCTAAGCCCCTCTGAAGTATGCACATTTTAAAAGACCTTCAGGGCTCTTAGGGTTGAATGGCTTTTGGAACTCAGCCTCTGAAGACAAGTTCTTCCAAGCACCACCCCACTCGGGATGCTTTAACTTTGCCAGAGTGAAGGAGATGCCTGAAAAAGAGGCCTAAAAGTCAAAGGAAGGTGAAGGCAGGGAGGAGGGACTCATGAGTCCTTTTTGTTGTTTTGGCATCCTACCTACCTGAGCCCCATGCCCATGCTCCTGGCCTGAGCAACACCTCAAGGTGCAAAACATGCAACTCTATTTCAAGTGGAAACTATCCTCTCATTTTAATAAGTGGAATGGTAGTTGTTTTTGCTCTGGAATAAGACAACAGTGTTTAAGTATCTTTTATGTATTAAATACTATATAAAATTGTCCTAACAGGAAATTTTAAGCACAGTAGAATTCACTTAGAAAAAAGTCTAGAAAAACAAACAGAAAACTACCTTCTTTTTATTTTTTATTTTTGTACTTTTCTAGTGATATTTGAAGAACAATGCTATTTTTGAAAGTGTAAGTATCTATAACAATAGCAACTCCCATTTATTGCCAAACACTGGGTATAGTGTTGATATTGTCTAGAATTTTGCAAGCCTAATTTGCCTTCTAGTTGTTTTTGTTGTTTTGGTACTAGGGATTGAACCCAGGGGCAGTTAACCATTGAGCTACCTCCCCAGCCCTTTTTATTTTTCATGTTGAGACAGGGTCTCACTAAGTTACCTAGGGCCTTGCTAGGTTGCTGAAGCTGGCTTTGAACTTGGCAATCCTCCTGCCTCAGTCTCCTAAGTCTCTGGGATTACAGGTCTGTGCCACTGCACCTGGCCTACTTGCTAGTTTTTTTGAAGTGAAGCAGTCACATAGGTTAGATTTCTTGATACTCCTGAAAAAAAAAAGTAAAGAAAAAAATCCATAGATTATACAGGAGCATAGCTATAAAATTCTATAGAAACCTCATAAATAATTTGAATAGTACATTTTATTTGGGCTATATATATTTGGAATATTTTTAGAGAATTTAAGTTCAGAATATCTATGTTTACATGTAATTAGGATATCTTTTTTTTTTTTTTTTGGTACTGGGAATTGAACTCGGGGGCACTCGACCACTGAGCCACATCTCCAGCCCTATTTTTGTGTTTTATGTAGAAACAGGGTCTCACTGAGTGCTTAGCGCTTCGCTGTTGCTGAGGCTGGCTTTGAACTCGTGATTCTCCTGTCTCAGCCTCCCAAAATGCTGGAATTACAGGCGTGTGCCACTGTGCCCGGCTTAATTAGGGTATCTGAGAGTAAAAATAAATGTTTTACTTCTGTTTACATTTTGCATGAGAAGGCTGTAAAAACAAAGCAAGTTAATTTAGAAGAAAGGTTATTGATTAAATATTAGAAAATGTTTTTTTTAAACATGATTGTATGTGCTTGTTTCTTATTTATCCAGTAAAACCCACAAAAGAAGTTCTAGAAAAAGCTGGAGCCATACTACTTCCTTCAAAATGAAAAAGAATGTTTTTTAAAGAACCATCTTTTCCATTCATAAGACTCTAATACAGTACTTCAGAAAGGATGGTTTATTTCTAGTATTTAACTTAGCATAACAGAAGTCAGAGTTTAGACATGTGTTTAAACTGCCAGTATGTTCATTCATGAAGTAATTTTATAGCACTTCAGCTTAGTTGACAACCTTTGAGCTTAGCTCTCATTGTCTGTACAACATATTAAATTATCTGGGATTTGTGGGGCTAGAGGACAGACTTTTTTGTTTTAAATTACCATTTTTAAAATTTGTTCTTTTTAGTTATACATAACAATAGAATGTATTTTGACATATCATATGTACATGGAGTATAACTTACTATTTTTGTACATGATGTGGAGTTACACTGATCAAGTATTCATATATGAACATAGGAATGTTATGTCTGATTCATTCTACTGTCTATCCCATTCCCATCCCTGCTCCCTTCTCTCCATTCCCCCATTCGATGCAGTGAACTTCTGCTCCCCCACACCTGCCTATTGTGAGTCATCATCTGCATATCAGAGAGAACATTTGGCCTTTGGTTTTTGGTTTAGGCTTATTTCACTTAGCATAATAGCCTTCGGTTCCATCTATTTACTGGCAAGTGGCATAATTTCATTCTTCTTTATAGCTGAGTAATATTCCATTGTGTATATGTACCATATTTTCTTTATCCATTCATCTATTGAAGGGCACCTAGGTTGGTTCCATAGCTCAGCTATTGTGAATTGAGCTGCTATGAACATTGATGTGGCTGCATCACTATAGCATGCTGATTTGAAGTCCTTTGGGTATATGCTGAGGAATGGGATAACTAGGTTAAATGGTGGTTCCATTCCAAGTTTTCTGAGGAATCTCCATACTGCTTTCCAGAGCAGTTGCACCAATTTGCAGCCCCACCAGCAATGTATGAGTGTACCTTTTTCCCCTGTTCTCACCAACATTTATTGTTACTTGTATTCCTGATATTGCATTCTGACTGGAGTGAGATGAAATCTCAGTTTAGTTTTAATTTGCGTTTCTGTAATTGTTAGTGATGTTGAACATTTTTTCATATACATTGACCAGTCATATTTCTTCTGTGAAGTACCTGTTCAGTTCCTTAGCCCATTGGATTGTTTGTTTTCTGGAGTTAAATTTTTTTAGTTCTTTTTTATCTTGGAGATTAAAGCTCTATTGAGGTGCAGGTGGCAAAGATTTTATCCCAATCTGTAGTCTCTCTCTTTATGTTCTTGACTGTTTCTTTTGCTGAGAAGAAGCTTTTTAGTTTGAATCCATCCCATTTATTGATTTTACTTCTTGTGCTTTAGGAGACTTGTTGAGGAATTTGGTTCCTAAGCCTACATGATAGAAATTTGGGCCTACTTTTTTTTCTATTAGACACAGGATCTCTGGTCTAATGCCTAAGTCCTTGATCCATCTAGAGTTGAATTTTCTGCAGGGTGAGAGAGAGAGGTCTAATTTCATTTTATTGCATATGGATTTCCAGTTTTCCCAGTACCATTTGTTGAAGAGGCTATCTTTTCTCCAGTGTATGTTTTTGGGGCCTTTGTCTAGTATGAGAATGCTTTCAATTTTTATCCATTTAGAATGATGTTGGCCTTGGGCTTAGCATATATAGCTTTTACAATGTTGAGGTATGTTCCTACTAGCCCTAGTTTTTCTAGTGTTTTGAATATGAGTGGATGCTGTATTTTGTCAAATGTTTTTTCTGCATCTATTGAGATAACCATATGATTCATGTCTTTAAGTCTATTCATGTCTTTAAGTCTTTAAGTTATTGATTTCTTTATGTTGAACCAACCTTGAATCCCTGGGATAAACTGATTGGTGCACTATCTTTTAAATATGTTTTTGTATGTGATTTGCCAGTATTTTATTAAGAATTCTTGCATCTATGTTCATCAGGGATATTGGTCTGAAATTTTTTTTCATTAATGTGCTTATCTGGTTTTGGTGTCAGGGTGATACTAGCTTCATATAATTAATTTGGAAGGGTTTTCTCTTTTTCTATTTCATGGAGTACTTTGAGGAGATTGGTGTTAGTTCTTCTTTGAAGGTCTTGTAGAACTCAGCTGAGAATCTGATCGTGGGCTTTTCTTGGTTGGTAGGCTTTTGATAGCCTCTTCAATTTCATTGCTTGAAATTCATGTGTTTAAATTTTCTAAGTCCTCCTGATTCAATTTGGGTAGGTCATATGTCTCTAGAAATTTGTCAATGTCAAGATTTTGTGTTTACTCGAGTATAAATTTTCAAAGTAGGTTCTGATTATCATTTGTATTTCAGTAGTATCTGTTGTGATGTTGCCTTTTTCATCACGAATTTTAGTAATTTGAGTTTTCTCTCTCTCTTTGTTAGCTTGGCTAAGGTTTATCAATTTTATTGATTTTTTTCAAAGAACCAATTTTTTGTTTTGTCTATTTTTTGGTTTATCTCTTTTGTTTTAATTTCATTGATTTCAGCTCTGACTTTAATTATGTCCTGTCTTTTACTGCTTTTATTGTTGATTTGTTCTCCTTTTCTAGGGCTTTGAGATGTAATGTTAGGTTTATTTGTTGACTTTCTATTGTTTTAAAGAATGAGCTCAATGCAATGAACTTTCCTCTTAGCATTGCCTTCATAGTGTCCCAGAGATTTTAATATGTTGTATCACTATTCTCATTTACCTTTAAGTATTTTTCATTTCCACCCTGATTTTTCTGCTATCTAATTGTCATTCACTAGCATATTATTTAATCTTCAGGTGTTAAAGTAGTTTCTATTTTTAATTTTTTTGTTGATTTCTAATTTCAGTCCATTATGATTCTAGGATGCAAGATATTATCTGTTTTTTTGTATTTGCTAAGAGTTGCTTTGTGGCCTAAGATATGATCTATTTTAGAGATGGATCCATGTGCTGCTAAGAAGAAAGTGTATTTAGCCATTGATGGATTAAATAATCTGTATATGTCAGTTAAGTCTAAATTATTAATTGTATTTTTTAGTTCTATAGTTTTTTATTTACTTTTTGTTTGGAGGATCTATCTAGTGGTGAGAGAGGTGTGTTAAAGTCACCCAGTATTATTGTGTTGCAGTCTATTTGCTTCTTAAATTTGAGAAAGGTTTGTTTGATGGCATAGATGCTGTATTGTTTGGGGCATAAATATTTATGATTATGATGGCTTGTTGATGTATCATTATCTTAAGCAGTATGAAGTGTCCTTCTTTGTCCCTTCTGATTAATATTTGCTTGAAGTCCATTTTATGTGATATAAGACTAGAAACCCCTGCTTGTTTACAAGATCCATGTCATTAATATGTTTTTTCCCATTCTTTTACTTTCAGTCTATGTCTTTGCCTATGAGATGAGTCTCTTGGAGATAGCATATTGTGGGGCACTGTTTTTTAATCCAATCTGCCAGTTTGCAGCTTTTGATTGACAAATTTAAGCCATGTACATTCAGTGTTCTTATTGAGATATGATTTTTATTACCTGTCATTTGATTTACTTCTGGTTTTTAATTTAGTTTCTCTATTGATTCACTATTATTTTAGTGTAGTTCCTCCCTTTGCTTGTTTTCATTTTTTTTTTTTTATTTCTTCTTCATGAAATGTCTTATTGAGTATGGTTTGTAGTGCAGCCTTTCTAGTTGTGAATTTTTTTAACTTTTGTTTGTCATGGAATGTTTTTATTTCATCATCAATCCTGAAGCTTAATTTTACTAGGTATAGTATTCTGGCATCCATTTTTGTCCCCCCCACAACTTGGTATATATTATTCCAAGGCCACCTAGCTTTGAGGGTCTGGGTTGAGAGGTCAGCTGAGATCCAGATTGGTTTCCTTCTAAATGTTACCTATCGTTTTTCTTTGAGAGCCTTTAACATTCTCTACTTATTCTGTATGTTAGGCATTTTCATAATAATGTGCCTTGTTGTGGGTTTGTGGGAATTTTGTATATTTGGGGTCCTGCAAGCCTCCTGTATTAGATTTTCCATTGCATTCTTTAGGTTTGGGAAATTTTCTGATATTATTTCATTGAGAAGATCATGCATTCCTTTTGTTCATCTATTCCAATAAATCTTAAATTTTATCTTTTTAGGTTATACCATATTTCTTAGAAATTCTGTTCATGGTCTCTTAATACTTTTTCTCCACAGTCAACTTTGTTTTCAGGATTATGTATTTTGTCTTTATTGCCTGAAACTATCTGCCAAGTGATCTAGTCTGTTGGTGATGCTTTCAGTTGAGTTTTTTATTTGGTTTATTGATTCTTTTATTTCAAGGGTTTCTGCTTGTTTTTTTTTCCTTCAGAATCTCTATCTCTTTATTAAAATGATCTTTCACTTCCTATATTTTCTCTTTGATTTCACTCCTTATACTATCCTTTACTTTGCAGATCAGTTTGTGTGTATTCTAAATTATTTCTCTGACATTTCTTCCACTGTTGTATTGATGGATTCTGTTATTGGAGTATCTCGATGTCTTTGAGGCAATTTGTTCCCTTGCTTTTTCATATTGTTTGTGTGTCTAGCTATCTAACAGTATGGATCTGAAGCAGTACAATTTTTACCCTTTGGACTTAATAGTGTCCCTGAAGGTTTCTAGTACCTCACTTAGGGAAGAGGCAAGTAATAACAACACCGAATGCAAACAGTATATAGCATTAACCCAAATAGTTCCTACTAAGATGTCTATGATATTAATTATCATAATAAACAGAAGTGATATTTTGCCTTCAATAAAAACAGCAAGTTTGCAAAAGAAGTTTACAATTTCAAATGATAGGGAGAGAACAGAAGTGATATTGGATATGATGGTTATGAAGGAGGAGGAAAGAAGATAGAAGTAAAAAAAGGAAGAGCAAGAGAGAGAACAATAGAGATTGATTTTAGCAGAAGAAAAGAGAGAAAGAATCAAGGGAAAGAGATAGGTAAGAGAAAAAAAGATATATAAAGTAAAAATTTTTAAAATTAAAAATAATATAATATAAAATAAAACCAAAACATACAAATCAACATTCTAGTCCACAAAAAAACTGATTCATAAAAAGTAACTGGATTCAAAAATGCTAGAAATGAGAAAAAAATGTATGAGTATGTATAAATGTCCATGTGCCATTAAGGTCACAATTAAACAGAGAAAAGAATAAAAAAAGAAAAAAAATCTCAATGAACAGTTAAAGAATTCTTTCCATTGGAGTTCAGAAGATTGTCAGTTTCTCCTCTTCTCAGCAGTTTTAGGTGAGGTCATCTGGAATGTGATGCTCCACCCTCCAGATTGATGGAGTGGGAAAGATAATCCCATAGGCAGAATTCCTGGAGGCAGGGTTTAGGCTTAGATGGGCTCTAGGCTCTTCCCTGAATGCCAGTTGGTGTGGAGATTTTAAATCAGTGCCCAGTAATTGCTGGTCTATGAAGAAAGACCTCCCCTGGGTTCTACTCATGTAGTAGAGGAGCCAATTATTAGTTCTCTATGTCACCTGTAGCTGCCAAGTTTCCTGGTCTTGGATTCAGTCTCCAAACTCAATCTCTCCTGCCCCTGCCCCTACCCTCCCAAATTCCTGGCCAGAAGCATCTCTCCCAGCAGGTCTTATAAGCAGCTAGATTGGAAGGAGGGCAGACTTTTAATACATGTTTGCCTTAAAACATGTATTAAACAATGATGTTTTTATAAACATCATTTTATAAATAATTGGTGTTTTCTAAATGCTCTTCATATTCACTAGGAAAATACAAAAACAGGTAGTTTTCTCTGTTTTTCTAGATCTCTTTTCTGGGCAAATTCTATAGTGTTTAAAATTTCCTTTTAGGACAGTTTTATTTAGTATATAATATATAAATAGATGCTTCAACATTGTTGTCATATTACAGAACAGAAGCAGCTGTGATTCTCCTTATGAAAATGAGAGTATAGTTCTTCATTTGTTTTTTGTTTTTTGTTTTTTTTGCATTAGGTCTTCAAACATGTTCTTCCTTTCTAGAACTTGTAACCCATTTATTCTCACCTCTGGCCCTATTTGAAACTCCTTAATAAATCTGATGTCATTCTATTATTCATCTTTCTTTATATTTTGTACTTCTCTTTTATAACATTATAGTTATGATTCTTTATTCTATTTTTATTAGTTCATTTTAATTATACAGAATAATAGATTTCATTGTGATGTATTCATATGTGCAAATAACATCTCTTGATTATATCCAACCCCCGTTGCCTTCCCCTCACTTCCCACCCCCCATCCCCTTTCTCTTCTCTAAAGTTCTCCCTATTACTTTCATGTCATCTTCCCCACCCCTCAGATTCCACGTATGAGGGAAAACATGCAAACTTGTCTAAGTTTGACTTATTTCACTTATTACTATCGCCAGTTCCATTTGTTTTCCTTTATCTTTGTTCTGTTTTTCCTCTCCTTGCTTGACTACAAACAGCTTGAAGACAAGGACCATATCTGTCTTGTTCACTGCTGTATGTCCAGTGACAGAGCTCAGATTTGGCATATGTTTCAGTTTACTTAGTATAGTCAGGAACTGCCTGGGTCTGCCTGGGTCTAAGCCTCTGTCAAAGTAAATATTAACTGTGTCCCTTGACTCTCAAAAGTATGTGCAATTTGTGTAATAAGTTATATATTACATGTAGCATATATCTAGTAAATGCTTTTTTAATGACACAGTTTATGGAATTTTAATGATTTAGGATCAAAATAATCAGTACTCTTAATTAAGAAGACTTTTAAAATTCTCTTTATTAAATAAAAAAGCAAAGAATGGAGAGGAAACTCAGAAATTTGGTTTCAGAATAATTCAGAGTTTACCTAAAATTCAATGTGTATTTAACATAATTTCTTTAGCTTTCTATATATATAGGGTGAAAAATTATCTTGAAACAATGTACAGCACAGTATAAAATAAATTTTGTTCTCTATATACTTGAATTTAAAATAATAGGGTATAGATATATATAAGGTTATTAGTAGCAAGGGTTAAAGTTTAAAACTTCCTTTTTTTTGGTAAAGCTCTTAATCCTTTCATATTTCTAATTATATTATTGTGTTATTGGATTCAGGATTACTGATAATAGTTTGCATACAGAGTCCAAATTTACTTTTGTGCCACAGTTTTTCTCTCAAGGAATAGTAGTCTCTTGCCAGTACATGGGGGCTATAGGGAAGCTAGGTTTCCTCAGAAACTTAAGAGTACCTTCTGAGAGTATTTAAATTCAGGGCCTGATAGAGCAGAAATCTGCACTCATTTAAAATTTTAAGGCTTGAAGAGAAAGCATGATTTTCAGCTTATTCTTAAAGGACAGGGGGATATAGCATGATTAACAGCTGAGGTGATAGGGGAGATTTTTAAAATACATAGAGATCCACCCTCTCTAAATTCTGATACATGTTATTCCAACTTCACTCTTGGGGTGCTGAGGGAGGGAAGGTTTGAAACAATTGACTAAATATATTAGTGAATATATAAAGAAAGAATATGTCAGTGTGAAGAAGGCTTGGTCAGACTTCGGCCAAGAACTTAAGACTTAGGACAGAAAAGTAGGATAACAGAGGCAGACTCTGATCATTAGAGAAAAAGTGCAGACATAGGACAGAGATGAATCATTAGGCTCTACCCAGGTCACAGTGAGTTGTTCCTTAAAGCTCAGATTCCATGCTTACCATGCAATTTTATGATTACTAATCTGACTTCCTAGGTATTCAGGTGCCCTCCCTGGTAGAGTGAGATTTCTTATCCCTAGCAAGGAATATAACCCTTCTATACATTAGGATATTTCCAACTTAGTTACTCTATATCATTTGTAAGTGTGACCTATTTAGCTCAGCTTCTCTGAGCCCAAGTCTAGGACACTGGCAGTGATAAGGCTGCTCTCTAAATAGTGATTAGTTTACAGATTTATGTCACCTTCTGAGACCTTTAAGAAAAGTGTCATGTGGCCTTCTATGGACAGCTCAACTTGATCAAATCCCCTTGTTCTTCCTTACCACTCTCTAGAGATGATTCTTTTTGGAGTTAGAATTATAAAGTTTTCTAGTAGTGCTACAAATCTAATAAATGCAACATTTAAACCTACCTTGAAAAAGATAAATGTGAAGTTGCTAACTATTTTGGTGACAGTAGCCTGGCAGGACAGAGGTTTTTGTATTTCTATATTGTTCCCACTATTTAACCTTTTATTTTGGCAGCAGTACACCTACTCTGCTTGGTCAGTGAACCCTACCAGCTTTAGCCTGGTCATTTGAGCCAGAAACTCAGGAATATCCTTGTTTCTTACCTCTTCTTTGCCGACATGTCTAGTTAATCACCAAGGTCCTCATCATTTCTAGCTTGAAGCATCACAGTCTCCTAATTATCTCTTTTTTAACATTCTAATCTGCCTTTGAGGTTGTTGCCAAATAATAAGAGTTTTTAAATTGTCTTTTGAAAGCACAATTTTTTTTTTTTGTACTGAATCTATTTATTGCTTTTGGTATTGTGACCATTTTGACAGTATTAATTTTGTCTGTCCAGTGACTGTTTAGGATTCTCTTAAATACAGCAAACAAAAACTGACACAGAGCTTTAAAAACTCAATTTGAATAATTTATTTTTTAAAAATTAATTAATATATTTATCCTAATTAGGTATATTTGACAGCAGAATACATTTTGATTCACTGTACACAAATGCAGCACAACTTTTCCTTTTTCTGGTTGTACACGATGTAGCATTAGACCATATGTGCAGTCATACATATACCTAGGGTAATGATGTCCATCTCATTTCACCATCTTTGCTGCCCACAGTTACTTTTTTTTTTTTTTTCCCACAGTTACTTTTTAACAGAAACCACTAGGTGATTTTTTGTATTTTCCCAATTTAAAGTCCATATTTTTAAGCATGGCATACAAGGTTTTTCAAGAACTGGCCCTCCTTCCCCATGTACTCTTTCTTTCCCTTCCCTTAACACATGTACTCAAGTTGTGGTGCTTGGCCTGCCAGGCTGCTTCATTCCTCTGGAGGCTTGCATTTGCCACTTGTGCTCATCACGTGCTCGTCTGACTTGGGCTTTCAACAGCATTGACACCTTTGTATACTCCCTCCATTTTGAAACATCTTCTACCATTCACTTCCATGATATCATTCTTTCTGGACTTACTTCTTCCCTCTCTGGTATTTCCCTCAGTCTTTTTTGTTGGCTACTTATTCTCTACTTATCCTTTGTATGTTGTTCTTTCTTGGGGCTCAATTTTAGGTTCTGTTTACCCTCTTAAGACTGCTGAATTCAACTCTGCTGTATATACCAGTGGTTTGCTTTTCTATGAGGATTTTGATAGTTAGAAAAAGAAGTAGATAAATATTATGGTACATTTTATTCTCATAGCTGGAGAGTAAACATATTCCTGTACAATTTTAGCCAGTGAGAACTTGCTTTGTAGGCCAAAAGCTCTTGTTTTTACACATCGAAGCTAGCCCCTGTAGTGTGCTTTCTTCATGTGAGTGAGTGGTCTTCTCCATATCATTTTCCTATCTCATTCTGCCCTTGTAAAAATGATTAGATTTTAGCAACCCCAAAAGGTCAATTCTTGTAGTTCATCAAGTAGCATTTGACCTTCTGTATACTCTATTAAATTAAATACAATGAATTGGTAGAAATTAGGACGTTTAACTTTAAAAAATGAAATTTAGAAGAAAACTCTTCATCTTTGGAAAAAATTGGAATTGGCAGATAAGACTGTAAGTGTTTATTATAGTCCAGGAAATTATTCTGAATGAATTAAAGTCAGAAATATTTTCAAAGGAAAGAACTAAATCAAGATGTTACCATAACTCTTCAATGATGAAAGATGTGCAAGTATTCACTGGAATTGCTTCACTTGAATAGCTGGCTCTTCCTGATATTTCCTGACATTCCATTTATAATACTCAAGAGATGCAATCCGTGGTAGTCATAGAGGAGTCTGATGGGAATGCTATGTCACGATTGAAGAAGTGGCATATGAAGAAGTAATGATGACATTTCTAGATTGAATTAAAATTACTGTCATGGAGAAGAGAATTTAATCTTTGAAGAGTTAAATTTTCAAGTGAGATTTGAAAATATTGCAATAGGATTTTTACATTAATTGAGCATAAGCAAGATATTTTTGTTTGCATCTTGTCTCTACACTGTATACAGAACAGAAAAAATCAGGAACTGTTCCTTTAATAAAACCCTGTTTACTTCTCCTCTTCTAGTAGGAGTGGCTTAGAAACCTGTAGAGTGAGGTGTAACTTCAGTTGTGCATTCTGACCTGCAGCCTTGAAAGAGTTCTGGAACTACAAACCAGGAAGCAACAAATAATATGCTTTAAACTACACTAGAACTTGTCTTTTACATGGAAAAACATAACAAAATTAGGAAATTGAAGCAGTGATTTTGTGTAGTTGTCATTAAATATTTGACACTCTGCTTCAGATAGAGTTTGCAGCATACTTGGAATACAAAGCTTTCTGGGCCAGAAATTGATCTGCTGACTTTTGAGCCTTATCTGATTACTGCTTGGTTCATCTTTATTTTGTTAAACTATTCTGTAGGCTGAACTGGGGAGACTCTACTTTGTTTGCAGGTAGGTGATCTAAATTTTGTTTAAAATTCAGGTTTTTTTTGAGGTTACTCAAGCAGATTGGTTTTACTGCTGGTTATTGAAAGAATTATAAATATCAGGCTGGACATGTTTTAGTGTTTGAATGTTCAGCATGGCTATAAATAACTGTACTTTTATGACAACTGGACAGCTTTGTAGAAAAGTGATTTTTTAACAAATTACCAAATCTACAACATGGTGAGTTCAATGAGTTTTGATTCCCATTAACCTGTTTTATATGTGTGTGTGTGTGTTCAATTAATAGATCAAAAAGCATATTGAAATTACCCTGTGATTAACTTCCTAATAGTATTTGTTAAAAATTTAAAACATGTATTTATGTAGTCAAATAAAATTACATTTTTGTTGTTAGTATTTTACTTACAAGTTTCATTTCTTTCACTGTTAGAAAGTTGTCTTGAGTATTTGTTGATTTGCTTAGTTTAGTCTTTCTTTGGAAATATCTATTGGTTTTGAGAAGTTTATGAGAGGTTAATCTTACACAAGTATATTTAAATATTGTTTGCTTCTCTTTATAAAGCTAACTATCCTTATATGACACTAAAATATTTCGAAGATAGTCTTTGTAATAATGAGTTAATTAGTAGTAAAGCTGTCATTATAAAAAGCAGTTTACAAAGGACTCTTTGGGAGTCGAAGTTAGAAATGTATAGAGGGGTTTCTTTAGGATCAAAAACAGTTGTTCCTTAACTTCTCTAACACCAATGATCCCTTTCATTTTTCTTCTCTGGACACTATGTCTCAAAATACTGTGCCCATCAAAAAGTGGTTATATTGAATAGTAAATATTAGAACATTGTTATTTGTTAGACATACATTATTTCCAATGAGACTTTATCAGTTTGAGATATCCACTCTAGGTTAATACAGTAGCTCAAAGCAAAGAGTGTTGCCATTTTACTTAGCCTGAATACTTTTATTGTAGATAATGATTCAGATATTTTCAACATTTTGAAGTACTGATAATAACACCTGAATTTTCATCAAGTGTTCTTGTGGTATCCTACTGATCTGGGCATGGCAAACAGGGAATTAGCATTCAAAAGTGCAGAAATTTGAGTGATATTAGTCAAATTATATTGTTATATTGTGTATTGTATGCACATATGAATATTTAACAACAAATCCTGTATGTACAACTGTAACACCAATTTTAAAAATACAGGGGAAAAAAGTACAAAAATTTTGTTCTTAATCTCTTTGAGGTTTCACAAAATATAATGAAGGTCATCTAGTATAAATATTAAGCAAAGATACCACAGCTGCTAGAGAGAGAAAAGAAAGGAGAGAGAAAAAAGAAAGTATATTTGTTATAGGGAATATTGCAGAAGAATTCCAGGCATCTGAATACATTTTAGCCCTGTGAAATCTTTATCTATCTTTACTCTTTCCCAACTTTAAATTGTTATCCAATAGGGCTGACAAACTATTACTGACCTTGAAACAAATATTACTTATGTTCATGCATTTAGTCTGTATTTTTTTTGTTGTTGTTTTCCTTCTCCCCTACTTTTCTCATTTTTCCCCTGCTCCCATTCATATGTTTCCTTCATTTCAGCTGAAAACCAGTGTGAAATATATCAGATCACCCTAATCCATAGTAGTATTCTTCCCTTTAGACTTTTATGTCATCTTGATTCCACCAGCACTTTAGTATGTAATCATATCTTGTCATATTTAACTTTATTTAAAGTGTCCCATGGCTCTTGAATAATAATAGAAATTGATGGTTAACAACTTAACTTTTACATCATTTGTACACTCTTTAGCATCTAGTAGAATGGTATATATTTGGTAGGTACTCAATAAATACCTGTTGAATGAATGAAATAGCTGAAGAATCTTATTGATAGTTTCTTCAAGTGTCAAGCCACATACCTATACACTGCTTAATCATGTAATTAACTATAATGCTGCTGCTTCTTTTTTTTTTTTTTTTTGGTACTGGAGATTGAACTCAGGGGCACTTGACCACTGAGCCAATCCCCAGCCCTATTTTGTGTTTTATGTAGAGACAGGGTCTCACTGAGTTGTTTAGCGCCCCGCCATCGCTGAGGCTGGCTTTGAACTCACGATTCTCCTGTCTCAGCCTCCCTAAGTGTCAGGATTACAGGCTTGCGCCACCGCGCCCAGCTCTATAATGCTTCTTGTTGGTTATCATAATATTTTTTTGCACAAGTGTGCTGTATTTGATGATTTTTGTTTTTGAGGGCTACTGGGGATTAAACTCAGGGACACTCTACCACTGAGCCACATCTCCAGCCCTATTTTGTTTTATGTTTAGAGACAGGGTCTCAATGAGTTGCTCAGTGCCTTGCTTTTTGCTGAGGCTGGCTTTTTACTTGTGATCTTCCTGCCTCAGCCTCCTGAACTGCTTTGATTTACAGGTGTGTGCACCTCGGGTATTTGGTGATTTTTAACACTGGTAAAACACAAAGAACAAAACCGGGCACGGTGGCGCAAGCCTGTAATACCAGCACTTAGGGAGGCTGAGACAGGAGAATCACGAATTCAAAGCCAGCCTCAGTAACGGCAAAGTGCTAAGCAACTCAGTGAGACCCTGTCTCTACATAAAACACAAAATAGGGATGGGGATATGGCTCAGTGGTCAAGTGCCCCTGAATTCAATCTCCAGTACCAAAATAAAAGACAAAGAACAAGCTAGACTTTATTAAAAGTCAGCTTCTTGCATTTTAAATTTTAGGAAAATATAATTTAAAGTTTATTAGTATATCAGATTCTAAAAGCAGTTATAATATTCAGATACATTATGGAATAAAAGAATGGGTTCCAAGTTAGCATTTAGGTCTCTGAATGGTTATAACAGTGGTTGTGGTAGGTGGTTGGATTTCAGATCTAGAAACTATGAATAAATTATTTGCTTTCATTTACAAGTACCTAGGGTAGTGATGTCATTCCACCATCTTTTCTACAAATAAATTATTTTATAAAGACAAAATTTTAAACATTTTTACTTCCCACTTATAGTAGTTATTTTATTACATACTTCAAAAAATCATCATTTTCCAGGTGTGATGGTATGTGCTTGTAGTACCAGGTTCTTGGGAGGCTGAGACAGGAGAATCACTTGAACCCAAGAGTTTGAGACCTGCCTGGACAATGTAGTGAGACCCTGTCTTGAAAAATATAAATAAAATATAAAAATCATAATTTTGTATAAATCTCATATCAACTCTGTCAGATGGAGTTTTAGTCATTTTTGTAGATATAGATAATGAAGGTATAGAAAAATCAAAAAGCTACCAAAGTCACACTTCTGGAAGCTATATCACAGGTCATTTTGAATTCAATATTCATGTTTTAAATCATTGTGTTATATTATATTTTACATTATCCAATACTCACTATGTTTCTGTCCTTAGAGTCTGACCAGACAAGAATTCTGGCAACTTCTCCAGCAGAACTACGGCAATGAGCTAGGTTTAAATGCTGAAGAGATGGAAAACTTGTCGCTGTCAATTGAAGATAATGTGCAGCCAAGGTACAGCAAAATGCATTGAAATGTCAAGGTTTATTAGCCTTTAAGGTGGACTTATTTTAGATTCTACTAATTTTGAATTTCTATTAATTCTCCCTTGGCTACAGTTTGCCTTGTTCTTTTGTGATGGAATGGGGTAAAAGGCAGGCACGGAGACTAGTTTGCCAAATACGAGATATAGGAAGAAATGTAAACTATAAACTGACACCTATAATTTGCTTAAAGCTTAGTTTTTATTATATATATATACACACACACACACACACATATACATATATGTATATTTAGGTGTAGATGGACACAATATCTTTGTTTTATTTATTTTTATGTGGTGCTGAGGATTGAACCCAGTGCTTCACACATGCTAGGCAAGTGTTCTACCACTGAGCTACAACTCCAGCCCCTCACAGCTTAGTTTTAATTCATCTTTTTACTAAGGATCTGGAGAATTACCTGGTGAAATTTCTGAGTTTATAGATGAAAATAAAGTAAATTAAATGGTACATGTCTTGAGGAACACAATGATACTATGACTTACTCAAGGATATCCTAGCATTTGTGCATGGCATGTAGTTGGCACTCATTAAATATTGAGTACATTAATGAAAGAAGTTTATAATGCTATGGGAATGCAAATAATGATAATACAAGATAAGAGCCATGAAAGAGTAATAGATAATGTTATAAAGAAATTATGAGTAGAGAAAGCTTATTTTTGACAGATAAGGGTTCATTTAGAAGAGTGAACATTTTTGTTATTTTATCTTTCGCAGTAATGAGGATTGAACGTAGGGGCACTCTACTACTGAGCTACATTTTGTGTGTGTTGGGGGAGAGTACCAAGAATTGAACTCAGAGGCACTCAACCACTGAGCCACATCTTCAACCCTATTTTGTATTTTATTTAGAGACAGGGTCTCACTGAGTTGCTTAGTGACTCGCCGTTGCTGAAACTGGCTTTGAACTTGTGATCCTCCTGCCTCAGCCTCCCAAACCGCTGGGATTACAGGCATGTGCCACAGTGCCAGGGTTTGAGTTATGTTTTGAGACAGGGTCTCACCAAGTTGCCCAGACTAGCCTTTGAACTTGTGATCCTCCTGCCTGAGCCTCCTGAGAAGCTGGGATTGTAGATGTGCACCACCATTCCTGGCTAGGAGTGGATATTTTTATTAACCATTTGAGTAAAAGTGCATTTTATCCAATGACAAAATTGAGGCCATAGCAATAAAAACAAATAAGGGTAATACTTTAAAATTCTACAGCAAACATTATCTTAAGTGAAATAAGCCAGTAACAAAAGACCATATATTGTATAATAACAGGTATAGAAAATGGAATTCAGGATCCATTCATCCCTAGAAAATATCTATTTGTAGTTGCTAGGTGCTAAGAGAGAGCAAGAATGGAAATGATGGCTTATGGGTACAGGTTTTCTTTTTGGGGTGATGAAAATGTTCTAAAATTAGGTAGTGGTGATGTTTGTTCAACTCTGTAAATAATTGAATTTTACTCTTTAAACAAAGGATATATTTTTTGTTATATGAATTATATGTTAACAAAGCTATTGTTTAAAAATCTACAGCTAACCATAAAATGGAAATATCTTGAAAATCTCAAAGTGTGTATAAAACTTTTCATCATATAACTGGTCTTCTAGTTATGCTGATCCTATTTATATTGCTTTAGTTTAGCATCAGTATTTTATAGTCTTTTTTTACATGGTAGCACATGCATATTTTATTAATTTTCTGTAAAGTTAAAAATTTCCATTGTACTGCTTTCCTTATAAAAGTTTACAAGTTTCTCTCAGGTAGTAAAGCTGGGTAGAAAAGCAACTGATCTAATACAAAGATTGGACTTTGATTGTGGTAAACAAGATCTGGATTCTAATCTGGGCCACCAAGTAGCCGAGCAATCTCATGCAAATCTTTTAACCTTTCTGATCCTCAGTTTACTCATCTATGAAATGAAGCCATCAAACTAGATGACCTTCAAAATCTTTGCCATCTTGAAAAGTTTCTATCTTTGAAGAAGGCAGGAGGCTTCAGACTTTTAAGATCAGCTTTTCAAGGTGACCAGTAAAGCTGCTACTTCTTCTAGTGACTTTTTGCCTAAGAAAATGTGTGGCAGGACTCTCATTCCCTGTTCACTCTTTTCCCCATTCTTCTACTCTCTCAAAGAAGCATTATCTGTTTCAAAGCTTTATTTCCTCAGGGCTTCCATATTCTCTCTTCATTCTCAGTCTCTCCTTATTCCTCCTCCTTTCTTTATTTCTCTATACCTTACCTCCATCCTTAAAATCCTTAAGTGTAGACACTGAACTTGTAGGCCAATCCCAACCACCCATTTTTCTTGTTTGACTCCCTCAGAGCCCTGCCATTCTGCTTGGCCAAGAATGATCTGGTAACAGATCTAAGTATTATTTGGGCAGAGTAAAACAGGGTTGAAATACCCTTTGGCTTTTTTATTCCTTCCTCAGGATAATATTGCATGAGAATAAGCCTGCTACTGTATTTTAGTAGAAGAGATTTAAATGTACATAGTTATGATTATATGGGAAGTGTAGTTGCTAGATAAGATTGGGCACTGGAAATTAGATCAGTTATGCTCCTTTTATATTTAATCTCTTTTCTTTCTTTTTGCTTCCTGAGAAAGGAAAAACAGATGCTAGGACATTCATGGTAGTCTTAGCCCTATGATCGTTTGAAAGCTGATTCTTACACCTTGTTCTTAGTGTTGAGAGGAACCATGAGAGGGCAAGACTGATTGATAGGCTCAGATAGCAGGAGTTTCCATTTTTGGGAGAGAGTTGCCATTTCAGCTGGGTCTGAGTCAGAAGGAAGGAGATGTAAAAACTTCCTTCTGTGCTGATTAGTGTCCAATTCACACATCCTTCCTGAACCTTTCAAAGTTTCATGGTTGTCCCCAACTTATTTGAGCTGCTGTTGTTGGCTACTTGTACTTTGTTAATTTTTTAATGGTTTCTGAAATTTATAAAACTTCATATGAGTTTATATGATTTGTTTTCAGGAATAAAGACAAGTTGCTTGTGACTTAAGAAGATAGCCTTGTTATAGGTAGAGGCATATTTGCTCTATTATAGTCGTCCATTTGCCATCAAAATGATTGTAATAAAAAGGATCCCAGGAGATAACTTATTTGTGTGGAGGTGACTTTTTATTTTTATAATGATGTGTTTCTTACAGCAGTCCTAGAAGAAGTGGTATGGATGATTCTGGGGAAAGAGATGAAAAATTATCCAAGTCTATCAGTTTTACCCGTGAATCAGTTCATCGAGTTTCAGAAACAGAGTCATTGGATGGAAATTCATCAAAAGGAGTTAGTATATGCTATTCCTTTAAAATATATCTGATACCGCCATGTGTTAGTCACAATATAAAATCAAGTAAAAAATGCAATCTACAAAATGTTCAAAAAACTTAAGACATCAGGCTTCTATTTTATGAGAAGAGTTTTAAGTATATAAGTAGCAGAGGTTATATGGGGGTAAAGCGTGGTTTTGTTTAGAGCTGAATAAGGTACAGAGCTACCAGGCAGTTCTCTGAGCATTATCAATGGGGAAGATAAATGCCATTTAAAAATATCGCAAGATGTAGAAATTTGTTGTTTGCAGAATTTTCCCCAGGGTGAGTAGTGAGTGTGATGGAGAGAATTTATGGAGGAGTAACAATAGTTCCTTCTTAAGCCACCTACTGAAGAGGCAGGTCTAGTTAAATACTGGGCTTTATACTTAGTTGGTCAGTTTTTTCCTTCGTTTTTTCAAGGATCATTATAAGTGCAATTGGTTTTTAAATTTCAATGAGTTTCAATAACTTAGAGTCATTATTATTATTTTAATAATCAGTTTGTCCCCTCCGCCAATGTGATCCCCCTCAGGTAAGCTCCTTTGTCTTTTTGAGATGACCAATAATCTATTTAATTACTTAAACTTTGCCTTTCTTTTCCCATCTATAAAGTGAAAATAACAGCTCATAAGGTTTTCAAAAATAAAAATTAAACGAATTAATATGTATGAAAATACTTAGAATAGTTCCTAGCACATGTTAAGTAACACCAAATCATAAACTCTTGTAATCGAAAGTGAACCCACCTATGGCCAGCAACAGTTCTTTTCTACCCCGCTCCAGGGACCTTCCAGCATTTCCTCTATGTAAATGTTGGGAAAACATTGAGAGGAATTTATGTGAAAGGCCCTAAGTTACGAATTTGCCTAGGCAACCATCATCCATCACGCAACTACTTTGGCTTGATTTTGTGTTGTGGATTTCTTGCAAAATGTGTGCACTGAGAGACACTTAAGGACTCACTACTGATACAAGGAATTTGACTCTAGATGTTAATCTCTGTGTGTGTTCTCACTGAGATGATGGAACTACTGAACTTCGGTGAGGTAATAAGATAGGGGATTTCTTGTAGTCCCCTTATTCATTTACGGAATTCTGACTTTGAGGACTGGGTTCTCAAAACTGCTAATCTCTACTTGAGTCCTTCCTACAACCTCTCTACAGTTTCTTCTATACCGTCTTTTGAATAGTTAACCTGTTGGTTCTTGCTTCTAGTTTTGTTCCTAAAGAAGGTCACATTTTTCTCTCAATAAAGGAATGGAGTGTAGAAGAGTAACAATGCTATAAGATCAACCAGACATTCCTTGATGTTTAGTATAGTTGTTTTTAGTTTATGGAATATAATTAATATAGAAATTTGATCGTTATTTGTTCCTTATTTTCCCTTTTGCATCCAAGAGCAGTATGGTGAGATTCTCAGATGTCAACAAATATTGTGTGTTGCTTAGGGTGCTTCATTTTCATTTCCAGAAAAGTTAGAAATAAGAAAAAGTCTGAAGCAAATTTTTTCCAAGGTGAAAACACACTTTTTAAGTTATTAAAATTAACACTCTGTAAAACTTTGTGAAATGTAGAAGAATAAATGAAGAAATAAAAACTGTCTAAATGCCAACCACTGAAATAGTCACTGTTACTTTTCCTGTATGTATCTGTCTGTATTCCACCCCCAACTCCGTTCCATGGTAGGCATTGAACCCAGGGTTTCATGCATGCTAGGCAAGCACTTTACCATTGAGCTATATCCCAAGCCCTATCTATATTCTTTAAAATAAGAAATATAATTTAATTAGCATCTGTTAGAGGCCCTGTGCTGCTTAAGCATGCTGCTTTATAGTGTGGAACTCCCAAACACATCAACTCTTGCTTTTGGTAGTAATCTCTGCCTAAAGAATCTTTCTTCTCACTAAGGTAGTCTAATCCTTCGGTAAATTGTGTCCTGGGTCCCAGTTGTTGTTCTGCTTCTGGTTGGCTAATGGAAACCTGTATCCTCCCTGGAGTTGTTTCTCTGTTCAGTGTTGCTTAAGGATCTCCTGGGGCAGGAAGTCTAAGAATTGTATATGTAGCTTTTTTCTCTCTTTCATCTATGTACACATAGACACTGCAAGGAAGTACTTTACTGTACAGTTTATACAGATTTTTTACAGTGTCCTACTAAGCCTGATTATAAAACTAGCCTATCTGAATATTAACATAGTAATAGTATTCATGCTTTAATGCCTAACATTCATTTTACTATAGAAATGACATGTCTTTATCAAACCATCCTGGAAACTGTAGATGGCATCATATATTGAATATATTTTAATGCTTAGGCTCTTAACAGCAAAGTCAATTGTGTGCTTTTGAGTTTGCTATGAAATTAATTTCCTCTTGAATCTTGTCTTCCCCACTGTACTCTTACGTGACTTTTATCTATTTTCTTTTCCCTTTCTGCTTTAGTTACTGGTTTTGAGAGGTAGGTGAATTCTCTTCCTTGAGATGATGGGGCAGGCATTGGCTGGGGAAACTAAGTGGATTTGGTTATTCCCCTTTGTTCATTCCAAAAAACTGACTATTCCATTAGTTTTGCCCTTTGTCCCTTTTTCCTTCTGCTTAATTCACATGACATAAACTTGCTGTGAGTTCTTTTTATATAAATTTGTTGTTCATTACTGTGTAAGAAGATGACTTCAGGAAGGCATGTATTATTTACTAACATTTCATTGGCCCACATTTAGCAGCATTGGAAATGTGATTGGTTTAACCCTAACAAACAAAATGCTACAAATATTTTTCAAAGAGCAGTATTTGAAAACATCTTTATTATAAAATTTTTCACTGTAAAATCTAGGCTTAAAATTTGTTTTTCACTAACTGTATTATTTGCCTTTTAGGCATTAGGGAAAGAGGAACCTGAAAGCGAGAAACAGATCAAAAAGAGTCCTTCACTAACCTCTGAAAAGAGGTTAAGTAGAATACCATCAAAATCGCTGGATTTGAATAAAAATGAATATCTTTCTCTAGACAAAAGCAGCACTTCAGATTCTGTTGATGAAGGTAAAGAATTTCTGAAAATTTTTTAAAAAATTGCAAGTAAGTCTTAATGTTTGTCTTTGTATTGGTGTACTCAGATTGAGAATTTGGTTTTGTTAGATGAAGTCTTGCCCTATGAAGAATCTTAAAAGAAATGAAAGTTTATAGAAAACAGGAGAAAGCCTACTAAATCTAACCCATCTCCACTTCTTTCAAAGCCTGAAATTTGAAAATATCCATCATATTTAGCTTTTAAAATCCCAACCATTGGAGCAGTACCAGTGGAAAAGCAGATCTGTTAATAAAAATCTGCATGCCCACTTCCACATACCACGCAGGGTGAGATGTTCACATTTTATAGGTGGAGTGATCTATTTGTTTATCTAGGCAACTGGTAGGGAAAGTAAGACCTAGAGGGGTTCAGTTTAAAATCATGCAGCTAGTTCACTACACAGAGCTGGAATTAGAGACCAGGTCTCTTAGGTTAGTGGGTTAGTGTTCTTTTTACTTTATCCAGTACTTCTAAAATTATTGTTTCTTTTCCTCTTTTTTTTTTTTTAAAAGGCACCTTAGCAAAGGTGTATAATTATGAAAGCAAGTAGTTGTGGCAAGGGCATATTCTGAAATGGATATTAATTTAGTTATTGAGTAGCTTCCCAAAGGTAATAAAAAGTCTCAAAATTTATAAAAAGGAATTTTTAAAAAATATTACTCAGAAGAATACTCCACTTTTGAGTGTGGAAGATAAAAGCTTTTGACTGGTGATATGTTAGAATAATGGGGTGAGTTTTGAAGGCAGGAGCATGGATCGTTTATAATTGCTTCTGAATTTGATATGCTTTTGTTATGGCCAATTTCCATTCAGTTTTAAAAACTTTATTCAATTTCAATTTGTTTTTAGATGAACATTCTATAGTTGAAATTTATTACCAACACAAATGGTAAATAATGTTCCATATGGCATTAAAAAGCAACTTACTTGGTTTTAGAAGGCCAACAGAGATTTGG
This sequence comes from Geosciurus inauris, assembly GCA_004024805.1. Lineage (NCBI taxonomy): Eukaryota > Metazoa > Chordata > Mammalia > Rodentia > Sciuridae > Geosciurus > Geosciurus inauris. Next base: position 78,220 of record PVHX01007057.1, read on the forward strand.
CTTAATTCTAATATAATGATAAATAATAACAAAAACTACGAACCAGAGACCTTCTGAATCTCAGAAGTATTATATTCTCGATAGCATTTTAATTAACATGTTTACTATTGTAATCCTTGCATACATGGATGGGGTCTTTAGTGGGCTCAACAAATAGCCATCCTTTTTTTTTATTAGTTTATTTAAATGCATTTCAAGTCATAGTACATATACAGAGCTCAATGTTTCCATTTCTCTGGTTGCAAACCAGATAGAGTCGCACCATTTGTGTCTTCATACATGCACCTAGGGTAGTGAGGACCCTCTCATTCAACCATCATTACTGCACCCCTTCCCTTTTCCCTTCCCCTCCTCCCCCTGCCCCATCCAGAGTTCCTCCATTTCTCCTGTGTTCCCCATTCCCACCCCCCTTATGTATCGGCATCTGCTAATCAGAGAGAACATTCGGCATTTGGTTTGTGGGGATTCAGCCATCCTTCTTGACCACCCTTGTTGTTACAAAATTGGGAAATAAAATAAAAAGCAAGTCTTACAGAGGCCAAAATATCACTCCTAATAGTAATAGTGGCAAAAGTAGAGGATGAAGATGTGTGACGAAGGTATATGGGCTGCTGATGTAGCTGATGAAGGAGATAGACTTACCCATTGGTCACGATATTTGACCTCTTCCCAGTGTGGAAGGGAAGATCACCCTTGGAGGAGCACTGACTTCTGTGGGCACTTAAGGCCCAGAAGAAAGGACTAGAGGTATGACAGGCTTGCCCAGTACAACCCTTCCATGCTTCCTAAGATTGTATTAATCAGGTTGGGCTGCCCTAACAAAATACCACAGCCTGTGTGGTTTAAACAACAGAAATGTTTTTCTTATTACTCTGGAGGATAGAAATCCCTGATCAAGGTCCAGGTGAGTCATTTTCTGGTGAGGACTCTCTGGACAAGAAGGACAGTTACCTTCTTGCTATGTCCTCACATACCTTTTCCTCACATACTCACAAAGGGGAAGGAGTAGGAGGAGATGGAGCAGAGAGAAAGGAAGAGGGAAGCAGGCAAAAGTTGAGAATATATATATACTTTTCATATATACTCATGATACATATGAAAAGTAGTTGTTTAAAGGAAACTTTATAGCAAATTGAGTTCTTTGTACTTTAAATTAGAACCCACAACCTACTTATTAAGTAGGTATTTTCAGGAATCTTTTTAAAAAATTATAAGATCATTGACATTAAAGTCAGTGCAGTGGGAGTCACTGGGAAGGATGTGGAGTGGTGAGTGCTTTATCGGTGCTCTGGTATGCAGCAGGGCAGGAATTAGTTACACCCTGCCTGACTGAATTTAGACTTTAGAAGATCTACTCTGGCACCCAGTGGCCAAATAGATAAATGACACGGAGTGTTTATGTATTTATTTATCTCTCTCACACCTGTAGTTTTATAAGAATGGTCCCTGAAAAAGTAGTTTCATTATTGAGTTCCTGTAAAATTAGCATTAATGATAAAGTTACACAGGGGACAACATTTATAAACTCATAAGAGCTGTGCACATACCCAGGAATAAGGAATAGTAGTGGTATATTTTCTGTATTGTGTATGAGCACTAATCACATTTTTTTCCTTGATCCTGCCTCTTTAAAGACTGTTCGGCTTTTCAGCAATAAAAACTTAACATGTAACACCCTCTGTTTGTGGCAGTTTTCCTTAAGATGTGTGGCGTAATGACTTTTTCTTATTAGATTATCATTAGACAACAAATCTGGACGACTGCTACTTTCCTCAAATGGGTTCCAAAATCTTGTCCCATGTATCAGATGGGCATGATAATGAATCTAGTTTTTATTTTCTTAAAGTTGTAAAGTTATGAAGACACTTGAAGTAAAGGAATTGGGGAAATGGGAAAGGCCAGAAGCAAACCATCTTAAGACATCTGGAGATGTGTGTGTGGGTTGAGAGGGATCTGGGTAGGTGATAGATCACTTTAAACTAAACATAATTTTGTTTAAAGTAATAGTGTTTTCATCTATTTTTGTGACCAGGTTGAGTGAGAAAATGAGAGTATTTTTCACCTTTTCTGTTCCCCACATGCTATGGTTTTGGGGAGCTGGGGCCCTGGACTATTTTGATACAGAGACTCCCTCTGGACCCATGTATTTCTGACAGGATATAACAAAGCAGAACATCATGAAATATCTCATGGAGTGAACTGCTGTAACTTCTGATCCCATTCCTTTGATGAGGAATTTAAGTGGAACACAGATAGAGAAATTTCAACTAGAATCTGCCTGGGCCAACATCTACTTTAATGATCTTCCTCTGTGCCAGGCGGTTTAGAACCCAACAAGATTGAAGAGTGTCCTTTTTCTAGCTATTTCTATCCTTTCAGAAATGAGCTCCAGGCACTTAGCTCCTAAACAAAATGATAACATTGTGTTTAAATATGTTAAACCATATTTCTAATTTTAAACTTTTGATATGATTCATAGAATAAGCGACAAAATTTCTTCATTTATTTAAAGGATCATTGTGGATAGATTTTCCTTAGCCAGGGAAGGTTGTGAAGGAGTTTAAAAGATGTTGGGAGTGGGGCTGTAGCTGTAGCTCAGAGGCAGAGCACTTGCGTAGCATGTGTGAGGCACTGAGTTCAATCCTTAGCACCACATAAAAATGAAACAAATAATATAAAGGCATGCTGTCCATCTACAACTACAAAAATAAAAATAAAAAAAGATGAAGATGAGTTGTAGCATGTGTCAAAAACAAAGAAATTATGTCATGTGATAGGACACTTAATGCAGAGAATGGAAGCTATGTCTAAAGCAAAGATTGGGCTGTGAGAACAACACAAAAAAGTAGCAAAATTGTAATTCATGACCCATAGCTGACAGAACAAGATGAATTAGAGGCAAAGCCAACCAAAGAGTAACAGGAATTGGAATCTTAGATATTAGTTATTAATTACTAAAGTCAACAACAGGTAGACTCTGGCAAAAGCCAGAGAAAAAGCCACATGATAAGCTAGCATATCAGGGAAGCAGCCCTGAGATTAAACCAGGTACCCTAATAGTTACCTGAGTTGGATTTTTGAACAACACATTGAGTTGAACTTAGTTTTTTCAGTTGTAAAGAGTACCCTGGATGAAGAAGATAGCAGGTCAAAATGGAGGATATAACTGATTGTGTGTCCTTAGTTACTAAATTAAACTTCAATCAACTGCCTTTTTAAAAATATACCTACCTACTGCATTTTTAAAGTACCCTCAAAAATTGTCAGCATGTATTTTTAGTTTCATGCATTTCTCCTATATTTATCTGTCTCATTTTACATACTCTCCACTGGCTACTTCAAACTGATATGTTTAAAATATGATTTCTTCTTTATTGGTAATAGTAACCTGCTACTGAGTGGAGCAATACCCCCTCTAGCTTAATATGTTACAGCAATACTGTTGGTGATATTATTCAGATAGGAGACTTTGAAGTACATGAATTTCATATATGAATAATCCCATGTGGAAATGATTTATTTCATTTACTTACTCCCTTAAATAAATTTACATACAAAATAGATGGTTGTTCATTCCTTATAGTCATACAACAAATTATATTTTTACCAACAGTAATTCAGAATCTGTTATCTGAAAATGGGGTTTAAAATAAATATGAAATACTATATTGAGTCAGGCACCGTGGCACACACCTGTAATCCAGGCAACTCAGGAGGCTGAGGCAGGAGCATCACAAATTCAAGGCCAGCCTCAGCAACATAGTGAGATTCTGTCTGAGAATAATGATTTTTAAAAAGAGCTAGGCATGTATGTAGCTCAGTGGCAGAGTGTCCCCAGGTTCCATTCCCAGTACTGAAAAAAATATATGGTATTGAAATATGCATATGAGTGCAATTTTCCCCTTTTATAGATGAACAAGAGGCTTCCTTTTTTTGGTTCTGTGATTGAAACCTGGGTCTCACGCATACTAGGCAAGTGTTCTACAACCCAGCTCCAAGAAATTTATTGTTGAAAAGTTATAGTTCTAGGGATCCTTAGAAGAATAGCTGATTCTATGCATAGGGAAAATATAAGATGAGCTTGGAACATATTGTGGTGCCAGAAAGTAAGGAAGTTGGGGAGGGGAGACATGTCAGAAAAATAGAGGCACCAACCTGAAGCAGCTCCTAATGGCCAAGTCAAATAGTTAAATAATTTGAGGAACAAAATAAATAGTTACAGTGTTGTATTATAACCTAAAAAATAGAATAACTTCAGGAGTCCATTGCAATGTAGTGTTTTGGATTGTATTCTTACACAGAAAAAGGACATTATTGGAAGGGGGATAAAGCATAGTTTAATTATCATATATCTCAAAATATTACAAAGTAAGGTTTTTTAAAGAAGTTTGCAAATTCAGAATACAAGAAACAAAAATAGAACCTAATGTATTTCTAGTATTTTCCATATTAATTTATGCATTCAAAAATAAACAGTTCTTATATGTCAAACACTGAATGTACAAGGTGTTTAAAACTGACGTTATCCCATCTTGCATGGAACATATAGTCAAGTACAGGACAGAGATAATAAGCAAGTGAATAAGCCACCAAAAATTTAATTACAAATCAGAATCAGTTCTGTGAAGATATGAGCAGGATGAGTAGAATTATCTCTAGTTTGCTTTTTTCATGTATTTGAGTTATTTTTTGTATGAGCGAATAATACTTCTATGTGGGCAAAAGCTGTTTCTCAAGCCTAATTGGGGAGTTACTTCACAAAACCTTAGCAGATTGCCTAATTGTAGTGATTCGTTCCTATACCAAAGGAGCTCTTATTTAAAATTGCAGTGAATCATTTTTGTCTACATATAGTATTATTGCAGGGTGAAGGTAAGTCAATACCTACCTGGTGTCCCTAAGTTCTTTGCACTTGTAACAAAATAGGGAGGCACAAATTGTTTAATGAGGGAGAAATAGCAATAGTTGGAGCTGAAGCTGGAGCTACAGTTCATAGGCCATTGCCCTTTCATTTAAACGGACTGCTTCCCATGGACTAATACTGATATATGCTTTACAAAGGTAATTCTCACAACTAGATTTCTGAAATGTGAGGAGCTTTTGTCATAATTTTTATTTCGTGTTGATGGAACATAACCCTTGAAATAAGAAGTAATACTTCTTGTGATTAAAGTTTGATGTTGGATTTCTTTTCACTAGTTTTTTTATTATTATTATTATTATACCAAGTTCTTACACCTGTCTGTTTTTTTCTTTTCAATTATTTGAAGTAAAACTCTTTCTGGAAGCCTAAAATAAAGGTTATACTTCTGTGCTCTAGAGCTGACGTGGGTTCAGTTTCCAAGTCAGTCACTCACTAGCTGTGGAGCCCTGACAATTCTCTGTATGACTCCATTTCTCATCTGTTAAATGGAAATGATGATGATGATACCACTTTTTTCAGAGGAATGCAGTGAGAGGTACTTAGTACACTGTCTGGCACATAGAAAATATCATGTAAATATGGGCTATTTTATCTAACGTTTCCAGGGAGCATGAGAAGAGGTGAGCAAATATCACTTTACTACAGCTAGTTTTCAACATCATCATTAAGTTCCTAGAAAAAAAATGTGTTCCACTGGGTGGTGTTTAGCTTTGAAGAGTACTTTTCAGAAGGTTTGCCTATTCTTTTAATATGTGGTATTGGGATCATTGTGAATACAATGATCCTTGTCTTGAGTTGCATTATTCAGGCTGAGAAGCTAGTGAGTGCAGGAGAAATTTTAGCCATTGATAACCAAATATTTACTGAATGTATGAGCATATAGAGAGAGACCTACTAATGGCTATGTGTCTCAATATTGCTTTAATCATTTATGAAATATTCTTTTGAGTAGTATGTATAGAAGTTTGATATCATTCTAGTAAAATATTCCTATATTTTCTAGATTTTAATAATTGAAATATTTGATTATATGTAGTCAACTATACATACTTGTGTTTAATTATGTATAGTACATACATATTATTCCAATTTGGAGTTTTGATAGTATACTAGAATGCAATGATCATTGTAATCACATTTAAAAACCATTTTGTGCCCAAAAGAAAACACACACACATACACCCCTTGAAATTACCTTTCCTTAATTTCTTCTCTTTGGTGTATATTTTTGTTTTTCTAGAAAATTTTCCTGAGAAAGATCTTCAAGGAAGACTTTATATCAACCGTGTTTTTCATATCAGTGCTGAGAGGATGTTTGAATTGCTCTTCACTAGTTCACGCTTTATGCAGAGATTTGCCAATTCTAGAAATATAATAGGTTGGTCCTTGTATTCTTACCTAATGATAAATTTGGGAAGATTTTATTATCCTTAGAAAGTTTAGCTTATATAAACTGACTTAGGATGTCAGGGGAAAATATTAGACATGTTTTGATTCTATTTTTGTGATATATAAACTGATTTTTAAGTGTTGGGTTAAATTCACACATGAATAGTTTGTTTAATTAGACAGATCTACTTAATATAAGTTCAAACCCTTTAAAAACTAAAACTATATTTACTCATTAATGTGTCTATTCAGTTGAGATGAATGCACTGTGGAACAACTGGATTCTGGTGTAGTATAAACTAGAACAACCACTTTGCCAAATGGTTTGATAATGTCTGTTAAAGCTATGAATTCTCTGACTCAGTGGTTCCATTCATAGGTGTACATCCCTAAGAAATGGGCACATGAGTTCTCTGAATGATATCTGCTACAGTGTTCACAGTAGCTTTATTTATAATGGCCCCAAACTCACAACATTCCAAATACCTATCAATAATAAAGTATATAAATTCTGGAAGCTTCCACAGAATAATAATATATACTAATGAAAACAACTGCAAACTATAATATGAAGAAACCTCAGACACAATGTTAAGCAAAGAAGTCAGGTACAAAAAGAACACATGCTATATAATTTCTTGACATAAAGTTTAAAAACATGCAAAATAAACTTATAAGGTCAACATAGTGATATCAGTTGTGGAAATTCAATGGGTAAAGATTAGGAGGGAGCTTTTGGGATATTGGTAGAAATTTTGTATCTTAGTCTAAGTGGGGCACATGTTTATCTTTTCTTTGTGAAAAGCATGGACCTATGTATTTGAGATTATATTCTGTAGTATATTTTGGTGAAAAAAATTTTAAAGTTTTTTAGGAAATTAAAAGAATTTCAATTATCATGTGACATGGTAAATATCTCAAATATATTAAATATCTTTTTAAACTTAAAAAATGAATTTAAACATTTCTAGATACTAAACATTTCTAGATACTTTACTAACTTTGGGAGCAAGTGGTTTAGTTTGCTATATAAAATTAGAATACAGCAGCAACAGAGATTCATATAAGATAAGCCATTTGTCATTGCTCATGAGAAAGTTATTCTATAATCAATTTAAATAAAATTTGTAATCTTTGGATTTAATTTATCACTAGATTTTATTCCTTTATTTGAAATTTTTATGTAAACATAATTATATATTCATAGATGATATTATCAATATGGTTTCTACATACAAAAATCAATTCTTATTCACAATAGAATATCAAAGATATTTCTAATTCATAGATATTGCATCTTGTAATTATATTAAGTTTGATGGTTTTTAAAAAATCACTTTTTTTTTGTTCTTTCAGTTTTAAAAATGTGGCTTATTGGAGAGAGAGAAATCTTCCACTCCACTTAGTACCTTATATTTAGCTTATTATCACTCTTTGGAATTTATTTTATATTTTATTGTTATTTATTTCTACTTGGAGAAGTAGAAGACTTAGATTTATTATTTCCCTTAATTTTATAAGTGATGCCTGTTGATATTGCACTGCCATTTTTTATGGCTGAAAAGGCCCACAGGGGCTAGCATGTTATTCCATGCTTAATACTAAATGAAGTTTAGTTTTTGAAACACAATTACATTTGTTTTCTGATATCATACCTGGCTTCAGTATGGATGACTGTATCTCCTATCTGATGTTATAAATGCCTTTGGGAAGCAAAGATTTCTGCATAACCACAATCTGAACAGTTACAGGCATAATGCATGGTAGACCTAGAATTAGTGAAAGCTTTTCCTCAAAATAGAATCTGCTCATGGCTGCAAACCATACTGCTGTCCTTGGAACCTTTTACCTGGTAATCAAGTTGTACTTCTTAATAATGAGTTTCAAAGGCTTCTTTTAAAACTGTAAAAATTTAACATTTTTGTATAATTGACTATTTTTGGATTGTCTGATTCCAGCATTAAAATGGCCACTACTGGATATATTTTTTAAAAATCAGGGAGTTTTTAAGTGGATGTTCTGTTAATTTTCATTTATAGTTTTGTAACACTACTTGTAATTAAAAACTCAGCTTTAAGTACTTTTACCCAAATTTTTCATTTTGAAAATGTAAAAGAAGTTGCATGTATAACAACACCCATATGCCCTCTACTTAGATTTATCAGTTTAGAAAATTATGATAAAATGTATATAAACCCATTTGTAAGTGTACAGTTCAGAGGAACTTAGTACATTCATATTGTTGCAGACCATTATCACCTTCCATTTTCAGAACTTCATCATCCCAAACAAATTCTGAACCTATTAAATAATAACTTTCCATTTTCCTTTTCCTCAGCTCCTGGTGACCTCCATTACATTTTCTGTCTCTGTGAATTTAGCTACTGTAGGGACCTTGTATAAGTGGAATCATACAATATTTGTCCTTTAATGATGGGCTTATTACACTTAGCATGTCTTCTTCAAGGTTTATCCATCCATGTTGTAGCATGTGTCAGAATTTTATAACTTTTTAAGACAGAATAATATTCCATTGTATGCATATACAGTAGTATATTCTGTGTTATTCATTCATATGCTAATAACATTTGGGTCATTTATACCTTTTGGCTACTATGAATAATGCTGCTGTGAACACTGATGTACAAATCTCTGCCTTCAGCTCTTTTGGGCATATACCTACAAGTGGAATTGTTACATCAAAGGATAACTCTATGTTTAATTTTTTGAGAAAGACCACGTTGTATTCCACAATGATTGCACCATTTTCCACCAGCAGTGGACAGAGGTTCTGGTTTCTCCACATCCTTGACAACACTTATTTTCTATTTTTAAAAAATAATAACCATTGTAATGGGTGTTAAGTTTCAGCAATTTAAATTTGTAAATTAAAAATTTAAAGTGTTTGTTCTACAATTCCTGCTCTTTATTACTTCAACTCAGTATATCAAATGACTCATGTGTCCTTTTGTACATTATTGTCATTTTTCTTACAGTTTCATTCCAGAATACTTTTATATTATCATGAACTTTATTTAGATATTGGGGGACGTATTATTCCAATATAATGTTAATTATGTGATGTCTGGAAAATAATATTCAGTATACCTTGTACGTAACATTGGTAAAAATGCAAATGTAGCATACATAGGGAAACAGATACTTTTCTTTTATCCTTGTTTATTGTTTTATTGAATAGTATGCAATTTAAATAGTAGAACTCAATGATATCTTTCAATTCTGATTCTGATATGCAATTGATTATTCATATAATTTTCGTGAAACAGGCTGACATGACCAAAGTAATCTTCTGAAAAAGTATTTTAGAATTAATTGTATATCTTCTTCTGTGTACACCCAAATAAGTAATTTTTTTAAAATTTATTTATTTAGTTTTTAGTTGTAGATGGATACAATGTCTTTATTTTATTGGTTTGTATGTGGTGCTGAGGATCGAACCCAGGGCCTCACGCATGTGAGGCAAGCGCTGTACCGCTGAGCTACAATCCCAGCCCCCCAAATAAGTAATTTTTACAGCAAATCCTGGATAATAGATTTCATGGTTCATGATGTTGCCTTTTTAATTTAGTTATAAGATTTTGCCAGATACTCAAAAAACAGCTTCAAGGTCCATCATTAAATCCCTAGGCCTAGCTGTATAAAAGAAGTTGAGTAAAACTGATTATAAAACTTTGCTTCATTTTTTTGATGATGGATGATAGGTTAGATAAAGGACCCTAAAATTCAGAATGCTGATGAATAGCAGCCAAACATACTGAGTAATTGCCCAAGTCCATTTTTCCTAGTGCCATCAGGTGATTTAGTCAGGTCTTTGAATAGAGTCCATACTGCTTTTATCTATACTTAATGAATTTTAACCTTCATTGTATGGTGCTGTGTTCTAGAGCTGTTTCTCTTCAAAGTGTATTTTCACTTACTGTGCTGTTCCTCAGTAAATAAAATAGAACTCTAACTAAGATCCTGTCAAAAATGTAGAGAGATGATCCTATAGCCTTGTTAATATAGAAAAGTTTATATAGAATATAATCATTTACATCCTATTGCCTTACCTTGATTGAAAATTTTGTAGACAAACTACTAACATTCATGACTTCTCAAAATATTGACCTGATTTCTCCACAGTGGTTATCAGGGTCATACTACATAAAAACAAATGTCTTCTAAAGTTTTGTTCTCAATGATGGTATGTTGAAGTGTTGTTCTGTCCCTGTTTGATAAGGCTGTTGCTGTTACTTTTGTCCATAGGTATTGGGGACTTTAAAGAGAAGCTTACAGCTAAACCAACTTTTAATTTTATCTTCCAAAAAAAAAAAAGAAAGAAAGAAAAAGTGTATTAAAAGGAAACAGTTTAGGAATAAGTAGATCAGATATCTAATGTTTAATCTATCTTCCTCTTTTCCTTCCTTTCTTTTTCCTTTTTTCCTGGTATTGGGGTTGAATTCAGGGTGTTCTACCACTGAGCTGCATCCGTAGCCCTTTTTTTTTTGGGATAGCGTCTCACTAAGTTGACCAGGCTGGCCTTGAACTTGAGAAGTTTCTGCCTTAGCCCTGTGAGCAGCTGAGGTGACATGTGTGGTCCACCATGCCCAGCTAATCTCTTTTTCTTCAGGGTTGAACATACATAGTTATAAGGGGCTTAGGATTGGTCAAAAATAAAAATTTAGGGCTGGGGGTTGTAGCCCAGTGGTAGAGTGGTTGTTTAACATATGTGAGGCCCTAAGTTTGGTCCCCAATGCTGCAGGGAAAAAATTCAAAAGCAAAACATTTTTAAAAAATAATTCTGAAATAATACTTTTGATTCTATTTAAAGTCATGAACCTCAAATTTCTAGACCTAACCTGTTTTATGTTTCCTCTGACTAGACGTAGTGTCTACTCCTTGGACTGTAGAATCTGGAGGTGATCAACTGAGAAACATGACCTACACTATAGTCCTTAATAATCCACTTACTAGAAAGTGCACGGCTGCCACTGAAAAGCAGGTATGCCTATCTTGTCAGTATTCTAAAAGAATCATGTGTATGATGAAGAGAACCTGTCTGCCATAGTCACCAATTTACAAGACAATTTCAACAACAACAAAAGAAAAATGGCAAAAAAAAAAAAGAAAAAAAAAGGAGGATCTGTTGCAGGTTAAAAAACCTTAACAGGCATATAAACCATATTAATCCAATCCTAATTAAATAAACCATCTGTTAAAAAGGAATTGTTAATTTGTTATGTACAATAATGGCATCATAGCTGTTTAGAAGAATACACTATTTCTAAAAGAAATATATTGAATATGTATAAAGAAATATACTGAGATATTTTTGGATGAAATTATATTGATATCTGGGATTTCTTTTAAAACTTAATTTAGGATAAAAAAATGGTGGTGGAAGGAGGGAATGTGGGGATGGGGTGCAGATGAAGCAATACTGAGCATTAGTTAATATTATTAAAGTTGGTTGATGAGCTCATGAGGGCTCATTATACTTCATTTCTACTAATGTGTTTATTTACAATTTTTCATAATAAAATATTTTAAAAAGAACACTTCTAAAATCGGACTTACAGGATCATGTCAAAAGTTAGTACCAAATAACTAGATGGCTGCTGTGACACATAGGGAAGAACCTAGATTTTCAAAATAAATATGAGCCTTAATGTACCTCCTTCATGACCAGTGTGCACTATCTTGGAGTGGGTATTGGCAACTTGTGTTTAATTGTATTGTTCCTGTTCTGCAAATACCCATTAGAATATGTGCTCTTGCAGTTTTGTTTATCAAAAAAAAAATGTGATTTCTTACCTTTTAAATGTTTTAAATATGGTCAAACATATAAGAGAAGTTTGGTATTTTTGTATTGGGGAATCTCCCCTGCCCCCCCAGTACTGGGGATTGAACTCAGGGTTACTTGCCCGGCTTGTATTGGGGAATCTTTAATAACCTTGGAAACCTCATTTTTCCCCCTGTAAGGATAGGTAGAAAAGGTATGGTTAAAATGAGGAAGGTTTATCTGACAACCAGTTGAAATCTGGTTTAACAAAAGCAATATTTCTTTGGTTGCCTGACTCCTTTGCTATTTGGGTGAAGGGTGGCTTGGTTAAACTTTGATGAATTTTGGGGTGGGGCTCTTGTATTATTCAGTTGATTTTTGAATTGTCCCCCAATATGAAGATTTAAAACTCCTTATAAACAAAGAAACATTGAAGAGATTATATGGTTCCTTTCCTCTCCTCATGCCTAAAAAAAAACTAAATTGCACAACAAAAGGACAGAGGGACATTAATTCTATTTCTACAGGCCCCTTCTCACTTCATAGATGCCACAGCCAACATGGAGGCTCTTTTAGCTTGGTATATAGATTTCTCATGTCTTTTGTAATTTCTGGGGAGGAATTCTAGTGTATATGTTCTAAATTGCCAAGAAACTTATAAAATTGTTAAAATGTACATGCCAACATTTTTTAAATCTTATTTTGGCAGACACTGTATAAAGAAAGTCGAGAAGCACAATTTTATTTAGTAGATTCAGAAGTACTGACACATGATGTCCCCTACCATGATTACTTCTATACACTGAACAGATACTGTATCATCCGATCTTCAAAGCAGAAATGCAGGCTAAGGTGAGCTATTGTAAATGAGTATACTAGTCAGAGTAGGCTAAATTATGCTTTGGTAACATTTTAACCCTGGACTCTTAGGTTTACACAACAAAGCTTTATTTCTTGCTTAAATTATGTGTCCCCAGAGGTCAGAAGAAGGGTGGGACTCTTTACCCAAGACTCCAATTGATAAAGGTTTTAACATCCTAGAGCCACACAATCCGTAAGTGTCATTTTCAGTTGCCATAGAAAAAGAAAGCTATAGAATTGAGCTCATGGTCCATTGCCCTGAACTCATCCCACGACCCTATTTGAGGGTAAGGGGGCTGGGAGTTCTGAGGGAGCAGCTGGCAAGCAGTAATTGGCTGCAGTGGGAAGTGAGGAATGTTGGTGCATTGAGGTGTAATGAGCTATGGTATGCCCGGCCTAGTCCTAGTTAATGTGGTTACATTTAACAAATATGTGACCACTAGAGATTTTTATACAAGGAATTTAGAACATTTAGCATTTATTTGGAGCCTTGATTGCTATATAAGAAAAATTCAGGATTAGAGAAAGGAAAGAAATGGCAAGTATTTAAAAGGAGAATTTGATGAAATTATTAACTCAATTTTTAAAGGCATTATTAGGGAAAAAGTTTTCTTTTAAAATTTTAGTGACTTTGAATCCTTTTGGCTTTCCGCTGAATATAATCTTACATTTAATTCTAATATTAATATAAATATAGTATGACCTTAAATATTCTTTCCTTCTTATCCTAATAGAGTTTCTACAGATTTGAAATACAGAAAACAACCATGGGGCCTTGTCAAATCTTTAATTGAGAAGAATTCGTGGAGTTCATTGGAGCAGTATTTTAAACAGCTTGGTTTGTAAAGTTTTTGATCTGTTTACTTCTGTAAATATAGCACTTATTAATAAGATAAATTGATTCTTCATTTGGATTCATAGCAGGAGACAGTAGATGATGCTGGGAATGACTCACTAAGTGGTTCAAAATCTTCTACTTGCCCTACCCCTTATGGCATTTCAAAACTTTGGATTTTTAATGGTCTTTCAGACACTTATACAATGTTTATTAAATGCCAGACATATAATAAAATTTTATATACTTTATAAATATTAACTCATTTTGTACTTACACAGCCCCGCAAAATAGGTGTGATTATATTTTTCCACTTTAGTAAAGAGGAAGTTGAAACATGGTATGGGGTTAAGTGACTTACCCAAGATAACACAGTGAAAAGTTGTCACACCCCCTGCCTCTACAAGGAGCTAAGGAAGATGAATACAGATACACCCTGTGTTCTTTAAGATGTGGAAAGTCCTTGGCCCACAACTTCCTTCCAGGATGGTTTACTGGACTTGTGTAGGCCCACTTAGCAATGGTGTAATGTATATGTATAGATTTGGTGGAGGTGGGTACTAAGGACTGACTGAGGGAAGTGATACAGTTATTCTGTTGGATATTTTTAAATATATATATATATATATATATGTGAATGTAATTTTAGTTGAGGAAAGCTGGAGGTCACTTATCTCATGGTAATTTAAAGCTTTATCACTTATTTTTCTTGATTATTTTCCTGGCCTTCTTCCCTTTGACTATTTCATTGGTAAACTTCTCATCAGAAGCAGAGAAAATGAAACCCCAAAATTATTTTGGTCACTGAATAATGAGCTTCTAATTAAAAAAATCTGGTGAAGGAAAATGTTGAAAGAAATAACAAAAATGAGGATTTCATGTTGTTTAGGTTTTGTTTTTTACTTGTGCTTCCTTTCTTGCAAACCCTCATTGAAAATTAGAATTATTATATGCTACTCCTTCCTTTGAGGTTGACAAGTACCTTAGCCTATCTTGGAGATCTTTCTAATGATCCGTGTAATTAGGGGGCCTGTTGTTTCCATAACTGAAACCATTACATTAATATTTAATATAGCACATGGTAAATTGGCACTGATGATCCCATCATTTATTAATACACATTCTTCCTAGAAAAATGAAACCTCATTATGGGGTCATCATACTCTCTAAAGCTTTTCATTAAGAGTAAAGTTTGAATCTAGGCCATAAGAATCTAAGGGATAGTTAAATCTTAAAAAAAAAAAACCTTGTATCTTATAGTTGAGAAGGTTTCCTTGTATTTAAAGATTTTTTTTTTTCCTTCATAGAATCAGATTTGTTAATGGAAGAGTCTGTGTTAAATCAGTCCATCGAAGACCCTGGAAAACTTGGAGGCCTACGAAGGAGAAGGCGAACATTCAACCGAACAGCAGAAACAGTTCCTAAGCTTTCTTCTCAGCATTCTTCTGGAGATATGGGCTTAGAGACCAAAGGAGATATTATAGGTAGCTGTCGCTGGTGAATAGTTGAAGGATTTTAGCTTAGTTATAGGAAGCAGAGGTCCCACTTGTTTGTATGTCAGGAGGTCTGCCTTTCTTCCCTATCTTTTTTAAAAAAAAATTTTTTTAGTTGTAGATGGACACAATATCTTTATTTTTATGTGGAGCTGAGGATTGAACCCAGTGCCTCACACATGCTAAGCGAGTACTCTACCACTGAGCCATAACCCCAGCCCTTCCCTATCTTTTTGATAATGTTTATCACACTGAGTTCTTTAAAGACAACAAATGCAAAAGCATAAAGGAGCAGTTGTAAAATGGCAGGCATATGGCCAATATTATTTTATTTAGCCCACACAGCATTTTAAAAATGGGATATTTTCATACAAAAGCTCAGATCTGACAATCCTTCACAGCAGCAGTGGGTTAGAGCTTCCTCCTTGCTGCCCCTTCAGATGGCATGTGCTCCTTTGCTGGCCACAGGCCTACCACAATCGCTTCTCCTGGTTTCTGGACCACTTCACTTATTTGACTTCTATCTCTGAGAGTGCTGCTATCATGTATTGTCAGGGCCACTCCAAGAAAGTTTCAAACATGAATTTGACTTTTATTATCCTCGCTCTCAATTCTGAAGACATTTTGCTTCTTCTGCCTTCTTAGCACTATAAAACTGTCATTCCTTCTCATTCTTCTACATTATCAAATCCTCTTTAGGCTTATATCTTAGTGTGAATGTTTATCCATTATTTAAGAGTAATAGCTCTTTAATTTTGGAATTTGAAAGTGAGGCAACAATGAATAGATGAGAATGATTTTTTTCAAAGGAAGGAAGCTCTGTACATAAATCCAACTCATATTATTTATGTAGTATTTAGGTATGTATCACACGTGCTTTAATGAATTGCTTAATTTTAGAGTAAATCGATTTGTAATATACCCCAAATTTGAAGGATTGCTGTAGTTTTTCTTTGTAGATTTTTCTTCACCTTACATAGGATATAAGAAATCAAAAAAGAGGCACAGGGAAATTACCCTAAATCACTTTGTCTTATCATTTTTTAAATTTCTTTTTCAGTTTCAAATGAACATTAAATTTTTATCAGTTGTAATCACAATCCTCATTCTTTTTTTTTTTTTTTTGGTACTGGGGATTGAACTCAGGGGCACTCGACCACTGAGCCATATCCCCAGCCCTATTTTGTGTTTTATGTAGAGACAGGGTCTCACTGAGTTGCTTAGCACCTCGCCCTTGCTGAGGCTGGCTTTGAACTCGCGATTCTCCTGTCTCAGCCTCCCTAAGTGCTGGGATTACAGGCTTGCGCC
>PVHX01007058.1:0-94700 GCA_004024805.1 Geosciurus inauris
CCAATCAAAGGAGAAACCAAGTCAAGGTAAAAACCAAAAATTAACCAAAATGACCAGGACTACAAATCACATTTCAATCATAATCCTGAATGTGAATGGCCTAAACTCATCAATTAAAAGACATAGACTGACAGACTGGATATAAAAAAAAAAAAGACCCCAAAATATGCTGCCTTCAAGAGACTCATGCACAAGGAAAAGACATCCACAGACTGAAGTAACAGGGTGCAAAAAAACGTATCACTCACATGGACCCAGCAAACAAGCAGGAGTTTCCATTCTCATATCAGATAAAGTGAACTTCAAACTGAAGTTAGTAAAAAGGGATGAAGGACATTTAATACTTCTTGAGAGAATCATACATCAACAAGATAATAATCATAAATATCTATGCCCCAAACAATGGTGCATCTATGTATATCAAACAAATCCTTCTCAACTACAAGAATCAAACAGATCACAACACAATAATACTTGGTGACTTTAACACAGCTCTCTCACCACTGGATAGTTCTTCCAAACAAAAACTAAACAAAGAAACTATAGAACTCAATAAAAAAATCAATAATTTAGACTTAACAGATATATATAGAATATTCCATCCAACAACAAGCAAATACACTTTTATCTCAGCAGCACATGAATCCTTCTCCAAAATAGATCATATGTTATGTCACAAAGCAAGTATTAGCAAATACAAAAAAATAGAGATACTACCCTGCATCCTATCTGACCACAATGGAATAAAATTAGAAATCAATGACAGATTAAAAAATAGAAACTACTCCAACACCTGGAAACTAAATAATACACTATTGAATGATGCATGGACAACAGAAGATATCAGGGAAGAGATAAAAAAATTCTTAGAAGTAAATGAAAATTCCAATACAGTATATCAAAATCTCTGGGACACTATGAAGGCAGTGCTAAGAGGAAAGTTCATTGCATTAAGCTCACTCATTAAAAGAAGAAAAAGTCAACAAATCAATGACTTGGAACTACATCTCAAAGTCCTAGTAAAAGAGGAAAAAACTAACACCAAAAGAAGTAGAAGACAGGAAATAATTAGAATCAGGGCTGAAATCAATGAAATTGAAACAAAGGAAACGATTCAAACAATTGACAAAACGAAAAGCTGGTTCTTTGAAAAAATAAATAAAATTGACAAACCCTTAGCCACCCTAATAAAAAAAAGGAGAGATAAAATCCAAATTACCAAAATTTGTGATGAAAAGGGAAATGTCACCACAGACTCTGCTGAAATACAGAGGATAATTAGAAACTATTTGGAAAATTTATACTCCAGTAAAATAGAAAACCCTGAAGACACTGACAAATTTCTAAAGACATATGACCTACCCAATCTGAACCAGGAGGACATTCACAACTTAAACAGATCAATTTCAAACAAGGAAATAGAAGATGCCATCAAGAGTCTTCCAACCAAGAAAAGTCCTGGACCAGATGGATTCTCAGCCGAGTTCTACAAGACATACAAAGAAGAACTAACTCCAATACTCCTCAAATTATTCCATGAAATGAAAAGGGAGGAAACCCAAACTCATTCTACAAGGCTAATCCCACTCTGATACAAAAACCAGACAGAGACAAATCAAAAAAGGAAAATTTCAGACCAATATCCCTGATGAACATAGATGCAAAAATTTTCACTAAAATGTGGCAAATCACATGCAAATTTATATTCAAAAAGTAGTGCACCATGATCAAGTGGGGTTCATTCCAGGGATGCAAGGTTGGTTTAACATACAAAAATCAATTAACATAATCTATCATATCAATAGACTTAAAGATAAGAATCATATGATTTTATCAATGCAGAGAATGCATTTGACAAAAAGCAGCACCCCTTTATGTTTAAAACACTAGAAAAACTAGAGATAGTAGAAATATACTTCAACTTTGTAAAAGCTATCTATGCTAAACCCAAGGCCAACATCATTCTAAATGGAGAAAAATTGGAAGCAAGACAGGGATGCCCTCTTTCAAATCTGCTGTTCAACATAGTCCTTGAAACACTAGCAGGAGCAATTAAACACACAAAAGAAATTAAAGGGATACGAATAGGAAAAGAAGAACTCAAACTATCATTATTTGCAGACAACATGATTCTATACTTAGAGGATCCAAAAAATTCCACCAGAAAACTTCTGGAATTAATAAATGAATTCAGCAAAGCAGCAGGATATAAAATCAACACCCATAAATCAATTGCATTTCTATACATCAGTGATAAACTCTCTGAAAGAAAAATTAGAAAAACTACCCCATTCACAATAGCCTCAAAAAAAATAAAATTCTTGGGAATCAATTTAACAAAAGAAATGAAAGACCTCTACAATGAAAACTACAGGACACTGAAGAAAGAAATTGAAGAAGACCTTAGAAGATGAAAAGAATCTCCCATGCTCCTGGATAGGCAGAATCAATATTTTCAAAATGGCCATACTACCCAAAGTGCTATATAGATCCAATGTGATTCCAATTAAATCCCAACATCATTCCTTATAGAAATAGAAAAGGCAATCATGAAATTCATTTGGAAGAATAAGAGACCAGAATAGCCAAAGCAATCCTTAGCAAGAAGACTGAAGCAGGAGGCATCACAATACCAGACCTTAAATTATACTACAAAGCTATAATAACATAAATGGCATGATACTGGCCAAAATAGACATGTAGACCAATGGTACAGAATAGAAGACACAGAGACAAACCCACATAAATACAATTATCTCACACTACACAAAAGTGCCAAACATGTACATTGGAGAAAAGATAGCCTTTTCAACAAATGGTGCTGGGAAACCTGGAAATCCACATGCAGCAAAATGAAACTAAACCCCTATCTCTCACCATGCACAAAATTCAACCCAATGTGGATCAAGGACCTGGAAATTAGACCAGAGACCCTATGCCTAATAGAAGAAAAAATAGGTCTAAATCTCCATCATGTCAGATTAGGACCTTACTTCCTTAACAAGATTCCTATAGCACAAGAAGTAAAATCAAGAATCAATAAATGGGATGGATTCAAACTAAAAAGCTTCTTCTCAGCAAAAGAAACAATCAATGAAGTAAACACAGAGCCTATGTTGTGGGAAGAAATCTTTGTCAAACGCTCATCAGATACAGCCCTGATCTCCAGGATATATAAAGAACTCAAAAACTTAACACCAAAAAAACAAACAACCCAATCAATAAGTGGCCTAAGGAGCTGAACAGACACTTCTCAGAAGAAGATATACAATCAATCATCAGAAATATGAAAAACTCCTCAACATCTCTAGCAATTAGAGAAATGCAAATCAAAACTACCCTCAGATTTCATCTCATGCTAGTCAGAATGGCAATGATCAAGAATACAAACAACAAGTGTTGGCAAGAATGTGGGGGAAAAGGCACGCTCATACATTGCTGGTGGGACTGCAAATTGGTACAACCAATCTGGAAAGCAGTATGGAGATTCCTTAGAAAACTTGGAATGGAACCACCATTTAATCCAGCTATCCCATTCCTTGATCTACACCCAGAGAACTTAAAAACAGCATGCTACTGTGATGCAGCCACTTCAATGTTTATAGCAGCTCAATTCACAATAGCTAAACTGTGGAACCAACCTAGAAGCCCTTCAATAGATGAATGGATAACTTCACTGTGTTATCTATGCAAAATGGAATATTACTCAGCAATGAAAGAGAATAAAATTATGGCATTTGCAGGTAAATGGATGGAGTTGGAGAATATCATGCTAAGCAAAGTAAGCCAATCCCCAAAAACATGTGCCAAATATTCTCTCTGATAAGTGGAAGCTGATCCATAATGAGGGAGGGGACACGGAAAGAATGGAGACAATTCAGTTCAAGGGGAGGGCAGGGATGGGGCATGGGGACAGTAAAAATGATGGAAGAAGATGGACATCATAGCCCTAGCTTTATGTATGACTGCTTATATGATGTGATTCTACATCATGTACAACCAGAGAAATGAAAAGCTGTGCTGCATTTGTGTACAATGAATCAAAATGCATTCTGCTATCATGTATACCTAGGTAGAATAAATAAATAAATAAAAATCAGAATTTCCAAATTTAGACTAGAGAGCCTATGCACACATTATTCATTTGTTGAATTTGTCCCTTGATTTTTGTAGGTAGAGATTTTGTTTGTGAGCTTAGTGCTCAATAATCAAAATTTGCTAAAAATATTCAAAAAGCAACCTTTTTAAACATTCAACTTATTGAATATTTTGATTAATGATTTCCAACTAGTTTTAGACAAAATGCAATAATTACTTACTAGGCTCATTTGCCAAAATGTTGGATAATATTTTCAAAGATGATTAATAAAGTTTTTATAAGTCTCAAATATTTGCAAATCTGATATAATTGAAACAACAGGATAAAAAGCACAGTCTGCTTGCTAAAGTATTTTTAATATTTTAATTACTCTATATGTCAATTTACTTAAAATTTTTTCATAGCTATTAATTTCATTGGTAGACTATTTCAGTTTATTTGGATGTAATTATAAGCTATGTGTTCAGAAAAGCCAGTTCCAAGTTCATGTCTTATCCATGATTTTTTAATTTGGCAAGAAAATTGCTTTTACCTTTATGCCATAACCCACCAAAATGAGCCTCCTTATCATTACCACAATAGTAACTAAATTTATCCTGTCTTAAATATTTTCATCAAATTTATAAAGCAATTATAATATTGTCAAATGTCTCATCCTTTTTTTAAATTTGTTCTAATTGGTTTTACAAGACAGTAGAATGCATTTTGACATATCGTACATAAATGGAATACAACTTCTCACTCTTCTCGTTATACAAAATGTAGAATCATACTGGTCATGTAATCACATATGCACATAGGGTAATAATGTCTGAATCATTCTACTATCCTTCCTACCCCCATATCCCCTATCTTCCCTTCACTCCCTTCTGTCTAACCCAAAGTACATCTGTTCTTCTCTAGTCCCCACTCCTTTATTTTGAATTAACATTTGCATATCAGAGAAAATATTCAGCCTCTGGTTTTTTGGATTTGCTTATTTTGCTTATTATTCTCCAGCTCCATCCATTCACCTGCAAATGCCATAATTTCATTCTTCTTTAAGGCTGAGTAATATTCCATTGTGTATTTATACCATATTTTCTTTATCCATTCATCTGTTGAAGGGCATTTAGGTTCCATAGTTTGGCTATTGAGAATTGAGCTGCTATAAACATTGATGTGGGTGCATCATTGTAGTATGCTGATTTTAATTCCTTTGGGTATAAACCAAGGAGTGGGATAGCTAAGTCAAATGGTCATTCCGTTCCAAGTTTTGTGAGGAATCTCCACACTGCTTTCCACAATGGTTGCACGAATTTGTAGTCCCACCAGCAATGCATGAGTATATCTTTTCCCTCACATCCTTGCTAAGACTTCCACAATGAAAACCACAGAACACTAAAGAAAAAACTTGAAGAAGACCTTAGAAGATTAAAATATCTCCCATGCTTTTGGATAGGCAGAATCAATGTTGTCAAAATGCCCATACTACCAAAAGAATTATAAAGATTTAATGCAATTCCTATTAAAATGCCAATTACATTCTTTATATAAATAGAAAAAGCAATCATGAAATTCATTTGGAAAAATAAGAGACCCAGAATAGCCAAAGCAATCTTCAGCAAGAAAAATGAAGCAGGATGCATCACAATACCAGAACTTAAACTATACTGCAGAGCCATAGTAACAAAAATGGCATGGTATCGGCACCAAAACAAACACATAGACCAATGGTAGGGAATAGAAGACACAGAGACAAACCCACCTAAATATGGTTATCTCATACTAGACAAAGGCATCAAAAATATTTATTGGAGAAAAGATAGCCTCTTCAACAAATAGTGCCGGGAAAACAAGAAATCCATATGTAACAAAATAAAATTAAACCCCTATATCTCACCCTGCACAAAACTCAATTCAAACTGGATCAAAGACTTAGACACTAGAGCAGAGATCCTGCACCTAATAGAAAAAAAAAAAATAGCCCCAAATTTTCACCAGGTCAGCTTAGGAACTGACTTCCTTAACAAGATTCCTAAAGTGCAAGAAGTGAAATCAAGAATTTATAAATGGGATGGATTCAAACCAAAAGCTTCTTCTCAGCAAAGGAAACAATCAATAATGTGAAGAGAGAGGCTTCAGACTGGGAGAAATCTTTACCACATGTACCTCAGATAGAGCATTAATCTCCAGGACACATAAAGAACTCAAAAAACTTAACACCAAAAAAAACAACTCAATCAATAAATGGGCCAAGGAATTGAACAGACACTTCATAGAAGAAGAAATACAATCGATCAACAAATACATGAAAAAGTGTTTGATATCTCTAGCAATTAGAGAAATGCAGATCAAAATTAAGGTCTCATCTCTCCACAGTCATAATGGCAATTATGGAGAATACAAGCAATAATAAATGTCTCTATGAAACGAACTTCTAGACATACTTTTTCCATGTCTTGAAAGAAAAAACATAAATCATTATTAGATTAGATAATTTATAAATTTGATTTCTTCTGTTTTGACATTGTTATGAAACTATCATCTTTTAAACATTTATGAAGCTATTCCTCTGTTGAAATCAAATGTAATAACAATAATACGTGTGGTCATAAAAATTCAGAAACAAAAATGAGATAATTAGTACAGGACAACTAACATTTGATCTAATGAAAAGTTATATCTCAAGAATGAATGTATAAATTCACATTCTGTAACTGCATGCATTAATCAAATATCTCTACGTTTAAAAATTTCTAACATTTTGCGTAGGTGCTGATGTTTGTTTAGAGTATCTATGTTTTTTGGTTTTAACGTGATCAAGACTATCATCAGCTCAGCCCTCATGGTGGATATAAATTCTAGTAAAGAAGCTACACAATCATCAATTTTCTTGACTTTCAGAAATTTAGCCCTTAACATTTAATTTGATATCCACTTTCAAATTTTAAATTTATTTGTGCTAAAGGACATATTGAAAGAAATATATTTTTCAAATAAGAAAATAAATATACAAACCAGTTTAGTGGAACATACTTGTAATCCCAGCAACTTGGAAGGCTGAGGGAGGAGGGTCACAGATTTGAGGCCAGCCTCAACAACTTAGTAAGAACCTATGCAACTTAAGGAGAATTTGTCTCAAAATAACAAAGGGGTGGATAGTAAAAGCACCACTAGTTCAATCTCCAGTAATGTACAATGGGGATTTACATTTCTATGAAGAGGAAGAGAGAAAGAGAAGGAGTTGTAACTCATGATGACTGACAAAACCATAGTAGCACAGGCTAAGCTGCTTTCTATATGTTATAGAGAAGAATTTCCTAGTCTTTAATTTCTGAAATAAGATTCTTCACTGAAACATGTTTCAGTGCACCTAACCTATGATTTCCCACATGATGCCAACTTGAGAATTGATGACTTCAGGCCCAGGCACAGTGGCTAGTACACCAAGTGGCCAGCAGGGGCCACGAAAGATTTCTTCCACAACCGCCTAAGACCACCCTGGGGCCCGAAGGCATCTTCCTTTCAGCTTCCTGTGTATGTCCTGGATGTTTTCTTCAGAAGATCATCATGGCTGATCAGATAAATGCCAAGACTAAACTAACTTTCAGCTTGGAGTTACATGTACTCCAGATATATCTAACAATATAGTAAAAGCTATCTAATCCAGTTCTGAAACCAGCTACGGGTGCATCTTGTCATGGCTAATAACTACCCCTTTACTCCAGCTTTTGTGCTGCTTCTAATCACCTTCAATTTCAGCGAATCTCTAAAATTTTGACTCGGGATGACAAGTAAAATATCTGTAGACTTGGCATAAAAAAAGTTGAAGAATAAAGGAAAAAATAAAAAGATAAAATAAGAAAGAAAAATAGGGCTAGGTTAATAAGAGGGATACTGAAAGGAAATGTGTGACAAATCCTCATTGATATCTATCCATAGGTAACTTGGTCAAGAAACACTGTAAATATAAAATTCATCTTTCATTTTTCAAATTTTTATCACATAATTGCTTCAAAAATGAAATGATAATATTTTCATGGTGGATGACTTTAATTCTTCTCAAAAAGAAACAATTTCCTTGGGGTTCAGGCAATTGTTTGTTGCGAAAATAACAGATGCAAATAGTGACAGTTGGACACCAACTGAGCCCCCAAAAGGCAGGAAATTTGAGAGAATAATAATTTCTATAATGTCAAAATTAAAATGTATCCATTTTGAAGTATCACAAAGAGCTTATTTTTGGCATTTTGACTTCTATGTAACCTCTTATTGACCCCAGAGGCAATATTATCAAAATGATATTCATAAAGTAGGCAACTAAAAAAAACCTTAACTTTGTACCCAGCTTGGTACCTCTCACTGGGAAAAGAAATTAATGTATGAAATATTTTAATTAAATTTTAATAAAGAGTAATTTGTATGCTTATTATAGCACATTCTGAAAAATCTCTTGTCAAATTTTTTTGTGTGTGGGGGGTGGTTACTGGGAATTGAACTCAGGGACACTCGACCATTGAGCCACATCCCCAGCCCTATTTTGTATTTTATTTAGAGATAGGGTATCACTTGAGTTGCTTAGCACCTTGCTTTTGCTGAGGCCTGCTTTGGAACTTGAGATCCTTCTGCCTAAGCCTCCTGAGCCACTGGGATTATAGGTGTGTGCCACCGTGCCCAGCCCTTACCAAATATTTAAGAGGAAAAATAACAACTTCCAGGTGTCTTTAAAAATATTATTTGCTGTAATAATTCCTAAAATACTGTTAATTAAGAACTGAATTTATAAAGATAAGAAAACATTACTTTTGTACAAAATTAAAAAGGTACAGATCTTGAAAGCTCAGATCTTGAAAATGTTTCTGCTCTGATAACTATTATCTCCAGGACATGTGATACTTATCTTTCAGCTTGTCTATATTGATTTGTGAAGTCAAATGACAGAAAACATGTAAAGTGACTGGAACACCAGAGAAAAGACCTAGTTTATGCCACTACCTTATAATTTTCTTATGAAGCTCTAGATTTCTCAAAACATATTTCAGCCTCACTTTGCTCTCCGAATTACACCCAAAGCTTCCCTCAAAAATGTCCCATTTTATCACTTTATCTGTAAAAAATTGGTGAAAAGACAAGTATAAAGTCATAGAATGCTATTTACAAAATATACACCATGATTCTCTCTAAGTAATCCAATATAATTAAATATAATTTTCCCTTTTAAAAAAGTTATTTATTTTTCAGACTCGGTCATGGTAAAAACCCAATGTTTGAAAGTTTCTCCATCCGATTTGATAAATGCCAGTACATTACGTTGTGCTTTTCTTGATATTCTGTTCTCAGTAGGAGCACTGATCTATATAATAGAGAGGTTTTTATTATAATACATTATATGCTGTATCATAGTAATTAAGCCATCAGGCTTCTTTGTATGGGAGGTGAAGAAGCTACCTTTCAGCCAAAAGTTATTGAGAAGTTTATAGTATCACTCAACTGCTTGTTTGAAAAATAATTTTTAAATAAATTTAAAAGCTGAAAAAACAATCCTGGAAAGTAAATTCAATAGCATGCATTGAAACACTCACTGTTCAGTCCACAGAAGTAATTTTGGTCAATCATCAAAGTCAAGAGAAACAACAGGCTCCTCTAAGTACCAAGTTATTGAACTTTGTGAATAAGCCACTAGAAGCAATCTGGCATAGAGATCCACAACCTGGCAGGAGCTTCAGACACACTTTATCAGGAGAGACAAGGCTTGGTGTACACAGACCACCTCAGCTGAAGGAAGCCATCCACATTAAGTTTCTTCACTGTTCCCTTAGGGTACTTGACAATACCCTGCCTTTATGCCTTGCCAGTCACATTGCCCCCTCATGGTACATGACTAACTCCCACTGCCTGGTGGAGCCACTTCTCATCATTATGCTGGTTTGGCAAAGTACAGTTTACCTAATTAGCTATTCCAAGGATGAGGCAAAGATGCTCCCTAGGTTTGTGCCATTATTATGGATCTGATGTCCTTCTGTCATTCCGTGAATTTGTCACAGGTGGATTCAATTCAGTATTAAATCTCAAGTGTTTCTGGAGCTTGAGGAAATGTCACAGACCACCTATTAATCATTTCTCTCCATAGATAAATTTAAAATGAACAAAATAAGCATCTAAAGGCCTGGGAAATGTTTGCTACTTCTGATTCATCTCCATTCACTTGGCCCTTCAGTTTCTTCCAGTTTGTCCATTCTCACTATTTATTTACAATGACTTACAGAAGATTCTTCTCAATTACAAGGCCTGATTCAGAAGACTGTTCTTCAGCTAACTTATATCAATGATACCAAAAGCTCTCTGTCTCAAAATTTCAATTACTCATGTACTTTTCAATATTTCATGAGAAGATCAGATCTTTTGGTATGTATTATTTAATTTTTAATAGAAATTATTTTTATCTAATTATAAAAGGATTACAAACTAGTTTTATCAAATAAAGTTATAAAAAACGGATGGAAAAAACATGTAAAAGTAACCTAAAATCTCACACTCCAAAGACAACCACTGTAGCATTTCCAGCTCTGGGAGTAGTAACATCAGTATATGAGGAGGTATCTTTGTATTTGCATTCAGAAGAAAAATACTAAAAGGAGGAATAAGCCAAGGTTGAGAGTTACTGCTGATCCTGCCTACACCTCTCTAAGGGGAATGCTTCCAAATCTCAATCTCAGGAGGTTCAGCAACCATGTTTTCTACCAGGGGGACACCTACTCACCATCATCTTGGAACAGATGTTGACTTGACCACAACTGTTCTCATGGAGTCACCTACCAAATGTTCCCATTTTTTTTATATATGCAAGTGATTAACAGGACAAACCAAGACCCCTTTTCCCATGCTCCCTTAACCATGCAGCCTCGGTACTTCTCATTCTGATCAGTACATAGCTCCACTTAGAAACTCATTTGAGATTACATATATTCTCATAAACTGAAAACAATCTTGGAAAGTGAGCCTTCCAAACATTCACTGTTAACAACTATGTTTCCTCAAAAACTCATTAAAGCCAATACACCGATGAAATGGGAATTTTGGGTTTAGGAGAAAAGTAGATGGAAGATATAAATGAGGGTATTCAGCTCTTGACTCAGGGAAATGGAGGTATGGTTTTCCATCTTCACCACCATGACATTCAAAACTGGTAAGGGATTAGGAAGGAGAGTTTGAATGAACAATGGTAAACTTGCACCCCTGTAAATTGCCCCGACCCTCATGCCAAGAAGGCACAATTAAGGCCTCTTTTCCCCCCAGTTCTCAGCAAAAGCCAAACATAAAACCTGACCTAGAATTACAAACAAGAAACGGTTTTGAACTCAATGGGGAAAAATGTTCCACTTTCTACCCCATAAAGATTATGTTAAAGAACCTCAAAAACCATATTGCAGATAAGTCTCTCACATACTTTTAATGATCCATGAAGTTATCAGATAGGTTATCTCATAAGCAGAGTTTTTTATTCATGTAGTTAATGGACTAGATCAAACTTTTTTCCATTTCATACTCTGCCTCTTTGGGATGCAAACATTAAATCCGATTTGCCTAGTAAGATGCATTTAGACCACAGAGATGTCTTCACTTCAGAAAGTAATACAGAGCTTAATACTATTGCCTTTTTCTTTCAATTCAAAATCTTCTTATACAAAGCTAAAAATATTCTTGGTATTTGTTCACATTTTACTGCATTTTGTACACTCAAGAAATTTTCATTATGCAACTTTAAATGCTACTCTGCATATTTGTCTAGAGAGCTAGAGAAAATTATACACTCTGAACACAATGTATGTGAACATAATGATAATTATAGGCCTGCAATGGCTTTTCAATGAGCAATGTACAGTGCTGGTAAGAATATCTAATAATGGTATCTGAGCAGCTTTTATTTGTTAATGAAAACTGGGCATAGCCTTGGGTGGGGGGATTCTTCTTTAGCCACTCCAGTTACCCTTGAAATATTTAATGACTTTGTGGAGCCTTAAGTTGCTGTAACATGTGAATACTGTCAAAATATATACTAGTTAGGTTTTCAATAACAACAGCCTCAACAAATATTGAGCTGCAAAAATAAGGTGTTTACTTCCTTAGAGAATAGAACAGTGGTAATCAGAGCCTAGGAAGGGAGTCGGGGAGGGAGGGATGGAGAGAAGCACAAGGGTACACTTGGATGAGAGAAGTATCTTCTAATGTTCTGTAGCATAGTAAAATAACTATGGTTGACAACAGTTAAATGTTACAAAATAACTGATAGAGGATTTTGAATGTTCCCAGCACAGAGACTGATAGACTGATAAGCTAATTATCTTGCTATGATCATTACACATTGTTACACATTTTTAAACACATATAGAATTATCACAGGTATCTCATAAGTATGTACAATTAGCTGTGTCAATTAAAAATAAAATTATGCAATTAAAAAAAAGATTTATTATGTTTTCTTTTAATTACACAATTTGAGAGAATCCCTAATTTTTTTTTTCCTAGTACTGGGGGTGAACCCAGGGACATTTTATTACTGAGCTACATTCCCAGGCTTTTTTAGTTTTTATTTTGAGACAGGGCCTCCTAAATTACTGAGTCTGGCCTTGAACTTGCGATCCTCCTGCTTAAACCTCAATTGCTGGGATTACAGGCATGTACCACCACATATGACAAGAATCCTTTTTCTTATTGTGAGGAGTTGGCTCTTCCTTTACATATAGTTGCTATTTGTGTGTTGGAGTAAACACTAGTCAGCGCCTAGGAAGGCTGTTGTTCTGGCAGCGAGATAATAAGAACTCCAAATAATGTGAAAAAGAAGAAAATGGAGGGGGAACTGGCTGCTCCCCTTCTCTCCAATATTTAGGCGAGGAGTAAAGCAGAGTGACCTTGGTTATAAAGTAGAGAATGTACTCATAAAACTTCTGAAGAAATTTACCTCTGCAGTGAGCATGCAGCCTATCCCATATATTCTCCTGCTTGTACATGAGGTGCAGACCTCCATTATATCGTGGCCTGCCACCACCAAGGAGCACATGAATAATAAAATGTCCAAACCCTATCTGTTGAATCCTCAAAGTTCCTTCTTTGGAACTGGGAAACTATACTGGGGCCTTGCAGCCTGGGGGTTGAACATTGTATTTCTGAATGTGTCTTTTTTCTTTTCCCCCTCTTTTACATAAGTATACTTAATAAAGATTTGCATGGGAGAATTAGCAAGGGAAATAATTTATAAGCATTTTTGGACATTGCAATATCTTCAGAACTCTGTTTCAAACACGTGTTACTTCAACTTATAATAAGGAGCTAAATTATTTGTTAAACTATAAGCATAATTCTTTGTGATTGATACACCCAATTCAAACAAACAAACAAAATTCCCTGGGGAAATATTTGCCAGTAGGAGAGAAATGTTACAACCTCTCAATCTAAATCACATGCAATGGCAAGGCATCTGAGATATAGATTTCAACAGCACATATAAATCTGAAATCCTTTGACATGATATATGACTTAAATATGCATTTTAACTCCAGCTTTCAGTGTCCCTTTGCCTGGTAGGTGGATAATTATTGCGGGGGGTGTATCAATTCAGAAGTAAAGTACAATACCAGGTTTTGTAGCCAAGGGTAGGCTAGTTATGAAAGTTTAACCTTGTAATAGCAGAGAAGCAAATAAAATTTAGGAAAGTAATACAATGGAATTATGTATTTCCATTGTGTCTTTAGAATAAAGAAACTCTCAGGGGATGTAGCTCAGGGACAGAGTGCTTGCCTACCCTGGGAAAGGCTCTATGTTTAATTCTCAAAAATAAAATAAATTACCAAAAATAAAAATAAATTAGAAAAAAAGGAACTTTTAAACTTAGTTCAATTTTATTATTAATGAAATTTCCTCTGATAAAATAATGCTTTTTTTTCAATCACCAAAGTCTTTTAAGGACTAAGAGAGGTAGGACACAGTTTAGTTGAGAAATAAGGACCAAAGTGATAGCAGAGACTTTACTGTGATCCTTAATTCCAATTTATCTTTCCCACTCTACTTGTTAGGGAATGAAAAGAAGTCTATCTAATATACATTATTTGGGAAGACAGAAACTAACTTATAGAAGTATGAAAGAATATGAATTCCAGTTTAAGGATGATTATGCTCAGATTTTCATAGGACAAGAAATATGGAGGTAGCATAATTATAATGATTTAAGTGGATCGTTGGTTTAATTCTCTTTTAATGCAGAAGCTTATAAGTTAGACCCATGTCACCAGTACAAGAAAACAGGCTCCAGGAAAAGCATATATTTGACAGTGAACATTTTGTAGATTGCATACTGGAATAATTTTTATGTATTTATTTATTCAATATATTGCAAACAAGAGAGAGTTAAAGGTAAAAACTATTAAATACATGTTTGTTTTTATCCCAACCACAGAACAGATGGCTGAATAGCAATCTGTCACAAAACTTTAGTTTCAGTTTCCAAACTTTTTCTGCAGCAAGAAGAGATGGCAGTGTTTGGAAATGGGTAAACTAAAACTGGAAAAAATCTCAGAATCAAAAATTCTCTATAGAAACTGCCTTTTTCCTGGGTAGAGTCATGCTAGAGGCATCCTGCCAGGGAGATAGACTCCTTGGCATCTGAGAATACTAGCATGAGCATATATAAATCAGCCCTTCTACCAAACAGATGAAAGTTTAGCAAGCCTACAGGTAACTAAGAACAGTCTGCAATTATTCAGGCTTACCTCATCTCACTTTAGTAAAGTCTAGGAGAGGAGAACTTATTTCTTTCTAAATGAAGTATAAATCCCACAGCAGTAGTTTGGTTTAGCTAATAGGGTCATGTGACTCACTGTCTGTGAGTTTCCAGAGGACTGTATTGATACCATTTTCCCTAGAATCCATGGAGTGGAGGAAGACCATTTCCCCAAAGGAAAGTGTGGTGCCAATTGTTGACAGAAGAGATGATGGTCATATGCAATCCAAGCGACCTCCTCTTCAAGTGACAACACCTCAGGAGCACTGCTGGAAATAAACAGAAATACACAAGGTCTGATTTGCTTCTGCCATGTACTTGCAAATTTTAGATATTTAAAAATTTTAGTGGATATTTAAAATATACGGATAAACAGAATAAAATGCAAGTCATCTTTACTTGAGATTTTCTCCCTCTCTCTCTCTCTCTCTCTCTCACACACACACACACACACACACACACAATCTTTGATATGAAGGAGGTTTCAAAGGCACACACTGGACAATTATTGCAGTGCATGAACCTTAGGTCCATCTATAATATATGGGAATTGTCCTTGGAGTTTCTGAGTATGATGAGCCATAGTTGAATAACTACAATGTTGATTAGTTAGCTCGCTGTATATCAAATAGGCCATATAGGAGATAATAACCAAAAGTAATTTATGCCCTTAGGGAGCTTTTGTATTGCATTTATCTTCTCTAAGCCTTACCCAGGGTCTAGTGTAAAATATCTTAAAATATTTTGTAGCAACATTTTCTGTTAATTTTTTTTCAAATGAATTCTTTACTCTGCAAGCCAAATTATACAGCAAATAAAAGTTATATAGGTTGAGTGTGAGTAAGGGAAGGGAGCTTGTTCCGCTTGCCCAGCCCCAGCTTCCTTCTGCCACCAGAACTGAAGCTAATGTGTGCAGCTGGGACTTCAAGGAAAGTCATTGGAAATCCATTATTCTTGTAGGCAGTCAGAGTTGATAACCAATGAAGGAGTAGGATTTATAGGTGTTAAAATTCTTGTTGTGCTAACTTCTATGCCAACTTTTAGTCTGACAATATGATTTTCAGAGTAATTTTTAAATATGGGCAATTTAACCAAAATTCCCTCAAACACTAATGATACTATTACAAAACAAGAAGAACAAGTATATAGGGCAAAGTTCAGAATAAAGTACATAATATCTGGAAAAGAATATATTTGCTTTTAACATTGGATATTATAAAGAA
This sequence comes from Geosciurus inauris, assembly GCA_004024805.1. NCBI lineage: Eukaryota > Metazoa > Chordata > Mammalia > Rodentia > Sciuridae > Geosciurus > Geosciurus inauris. The sequence goes on from PVHX01007058.1 coordinate 16,079, forward strand.
TGTAATATAATAAAGGATATTAATGGAAGAGTTGGATAAGCAAAAATTTAGACAAAAATCCAAACCTTTAAGTAGAAGCCAGCTCTCCCAGTGATATACACCCATTACAGGGACCACAGAGGTTTTGAAAATCACTGCAGAGAGAACACAAACACAGTTTGTAGAGGTTAATTAAGGCATTGGAGGACAATATTCCCATTTGAAAATGTTTGTTTTTTTTTTTAATAACTGGATTGCAGAATAAAATTTCAAATAGATTTCTGAGAGAAAACAAATGAGTTTTGGGATTTAAATTTAAATAGTTGAAATAAGTTTCTCATAATGCAATACGCCCCAGAATAACTATGAAGATTATCATTTATACTCCCCAAAATGCAAGGAACAATTGCTTTTCTCCAACTGAAGCAACTAGAGAATTAAAGCATATAGAAAAGCAGTTTTATTAGTCATGTGGAAATTTTTGAAAGTCAATAGTGAAGACTGGTAGCTTGAAGAAGGCTAAACGAAGCTAACGTCACAGTGTCTACTTCTGAATTTACAATGGTCAATTTTCAATAGGGTTTCTCTCTGAACCCTAAGAGCAGCTCGAAAATGTTATCTAGTTCATCCATTCCTTTTTAAACAAAATTATACTTATACCATTCTTGAGATAGTCATCTGCTCTACTGCAATTATTCTGAGAGAATCAAGGAATCTATGACAAAGGACTTGTCATTCACCCACTTAGCAAACAGATATCAGGCAATGTCACTATCTATACCAGACATTGAGAATAAACAGTATATAAACTATAATCTCTGTGAGAAATGCACAGTTTAAAGGCAAAATAGATTCAGAGATCATTTCAGCATGATATATGTATTCTGAGAAGTAGCTAAGACAGTATCATTGGAAACATAAGGTTAGCACTTGATGACTCTGGAAGAGGATGTTCAAGAAGTGTTTGTCATCTAAATGGAGCCTGGGTATACAAGTTTGCCAGGTGAGACTGATGGAAGGATGTTCCATTAAGAGGGGATACAATATGCAAAAACCTAAGGGCCAAAGAGGAGGGTCACATTAGAGGTTAAGGAATCATGCAGTGTGGCTGAAGTAGGAGTTAAAGAAGGCGTGTTATGATACCAGGCTGGTGAGATCAATAGAATCTAAACAATGAAAGACCATGAATAGCACGTCAGGGATTTGAGGCATTATCATGTACACAATGAGAAGGCAATAAGGCTTCCAAACAAAAACTGATTTTAGTTGGATCTGAATATAAAACAGATTGTACTGACTGGGAGTGGAGAAGGGTGTGAAGGTGAGTAAGACTGGGAGCAAGGAGAGCAGTGAAGAGGCAGCGATTCTTCAGTGAGAGAGTTCAACTTTTATTAGGAACAAACTGAGGTAGCAGTACTGAGGTCAAAGAAAACCACCCCAATCCAATTGCTCTTTATGGGGCATAGCAGATAAGACTTCACAGCAGAAAAGAAACAGAGAGCAAATGCACTACTGTGCTTTCAACAAAGTTAAGGGAGGCCAGTACACATGGGAAAGGATTGCTCAACATTCATTGACTGAGAAACTTTGCTGAAGGTCACCTGCACTACATGTTCATTCACACTGACTGGACATCCATATGCTCATCATCGAACTTGCCATTCAAGCTAGTCTATAAGCAGGGAAACCTTGTCACAATAACACAAATCTTTTGGTTTGTGAGCAGTTTTATTTTACCATAAATTAATAATTTGACCCTCAGGATTGTAAGGTAAAACGTAAGGTTCACTCCAAACCAGACACAACACGCTCCACATAGCCAAGGGATCTTTATTCATGGGGGCGGGGTCTGTGCAGGTGGGCGCCCAGGAGAAGGGAAGGAGGAAAAAAGGGGGTGCGGGGCATGGAATTTATAGGGCCCGCTACAAAGACGTGGTGGACTATAAATTGGTCACTTCAAACTGGCTCAATAGGTAAGGATTGGTGGTTTGGCGGTGGGCTTCTTTGAAGTAGTTGTAAGGTAACCTGAGTGGTCAGGCTTTGTTCTCTCAGGGGGGAAACTCCCATGGGAAACTGCCTGTGACAGGAACTGCCTAGGCTTTAGAGAAGGGAGGGGCTGAAACGGTATGGGGAGGGCTGTTTCTACCTTACAAGGATTATACTGCAGTCCCTGGAGAACCCAAGGTTTTTTTTTTTTTTAATATTTTTTTTTAGTTGTAGATGGACACAATATCTTTATTTCAATGTGGTGCTGAGGATCAAACTCAGTGCCTCACACATGCAAGGCAAGCGCTCTAACACTGAGCCACAATCCCAGCCCCTAGAACCCAGGTTTTGTATGTAAGCTGATCTCTTCATCCACCCAACTCTATGAGACTAACACAAATCATGTGTCTTGCCCTAGGAGAATGAGAATAAGATTCTGAGTAGTTGTTAACTTATCACAGACCTCGTGTTAGACAGCCATTAGGAATCTTCAGGATAATCCTGGGCTTTTCAATACTCATCTTTCTGCCTTCAGCAGTTTTTGAGATCAACACAGTCTTTGCTTCCTTCTAACGGCCTTGTTTCTCTATGGCTAGGAGTCATTCATTTTTAATAGCCGCCCAGCACTGGTGCTCTGAGAAGCACAGAGCAGTTCTTGGGTCACAGTGTCAATGCCTTTGGAGTCACTCTTCACTTTTGAGAAAAAGCTGACTAGGAAAGCACCACCAGACACAAAATCATTGGTGACATATCTGAGCTGGGGAGAGCAGGGTCCTCCAGGGAAACCCTATATGCAGAAGCTCCTGGAAGCTGAGGGAGATTTACAGTGAGGCTGGTGAAACTTGTCTCCAGGCGCCCTCACTCCCTGTGGCCGCTGCCATGCTCTAGGAGTCTCCCTTGCAATGTGCTCATGCAATCACTGTTTTTTCTAAAACTTTCAAAAATGAGATATTTTAATGAGGTATTTTAACCAGCAATTGTTTATGCTGCTTTCTCCTTCCTCCCTAACTTCTCCCATTCACAAATGCCTAGAGTTTGGTGGTAATGGAGTGGCGGAGGATATTTTAGAATATGGCTTTAAAAAAAGTTGAGCTGGAGGTAAATTTACTTAGGTCTAATAGATGTTTCCAAGTTTTTCACATGTAAGTTGTTGGCGACATGCCAGTCAACACTGAAATGAACATACAGACCTGAGAATCATAATATGATATAAACACACCCAATGGCCCCCAGCACAGAAGAATCATAGGTAATGGAGAAGAAATGAGGTTTGAACTGAATGGTGCAAGAAACCAGATTATGGAAAATTCTTCTAGTTATCAGACAGGTAAAATTTTAAGGAGATGATTCAGTTCTTATTGTTGCCAGTCAAAAATGAAAGTTCTATTCCTTCAGGAATTTTTTCACTAATGCTGAATATGAAACTACCAACATAATGTGTTTTACAGGAATCCTTCCCAACAGAATTTATTAGAATGCCTGCATCAATATGGCACAAGCCAAGAGAGGTAATAGAAACAGTAAGTATATCTCATTGTAAAAAAATCTCATATTAAATGTACCCCAGTTATTAATAATAAAGCACAAATTTTAATCAACCATCCTAGAAGCAATAGTCTCTGTAGTCTTACAGAGAATATTACAGAATTATTTGTCTTATAATGAGGTAATACACAGACACACACACATACACACACTCAATATGCATGAATATTGCAGAATTTGTGATGCATTACTTTTCTGGATTTTCAGATATTTGTAGAATACATATTTTTAAAATTTTGCAAGTTGTGCTTTAATTTTGTTACCTTAATAAAAATTCATATTTGTATATAACTTTGTATTTTAAATTTTGTGTTCATTTTAGGAAGGCCCTTCACAATTAAATAATCTTCAAAAAACTGACAAAACTGGGATCTCTTCCTCCATGAACCATAAAACTTAAAGTAATCTCAGAAAACAGTGCAGAAGATGGAAAGCACTCTATGCACACGATATCAGCCTGTAAGGAGCATATGCCATGGGCATGCCTGGGCATGCAGGGGACTCACTGGGTTGCTGGCCATAAGGAACAGCAGCCACTGACTTGCTTAGTCATGCCTGCTTGCAATGATGGGGGCAGAAAAGAAGTCCAGCCCATGCAATCGAGGGCTGCAAAGGGGCCCACCCCATGTAATCGACAGAGGAGTAATGGGTGGCACCTAACAGCAGGCCTACTGGCTACGATTGATAGGGGGGCACAACCCATGCACATGCGCAGAAGAAAGGCCCAGTATCAATTATACTATCTCACTGGACATAACGAATGGACATTGACTTTTACTGGGTGTAACCAATCACCAGCCCACACGACCAACTTAGTCCACACCACCAACTTGGAACTGTTTTTAAACTGCTGGCCCTGCTACAGTTTTTGGGCTTGCTCCAAAAACATCAGTGAGACTGGCCACCTTACTGTCTGTCCCTGGGTCAGCTCCACCATTCCCTGACGTCCAGCCGTCAGCTGAAGAGAACTACCAGACAAGGACAACATCTGTTCTTCGGCTAAGAGAAGTCACCTGGCATCGGAGATAATTTGGGGCTTGTGGTTGCCCTAGGATTATATGAATTAATTGTAATGTTTAGGATTGTGTGAATTGTAATGTTTAGCTGCTCTAGGATTATGTAAATTGTAAGCAGGACTTAACCACCCTAGAATAGTGTAACTTACCTATAGTGCTTGATTAGCGTGCATCAAATCCTAGATGGGGTGCTCCATCACGCCCAATACTTTTTGCATTAATTAATTATATTGGATGATTGTTGTGATTGAATATACATTTGCATTTAAAGACAATCCGTCTCCGAGTAATTATTAATTACTCATGCCGCTCATGACACAGCCTTAAGTGATACACACGCTGGAGATGCTCTTCATTTCCATGGAATAAAAAATATAGACATATTTGGTGTGTGTTGACAAGGGATAACTTCACAACATTCAACCTGTTTCACCTAATTTCCCTGCCTTCTCCTTTCTGGTTACTTTTTATAAAAAGAATTTGTTCAAGAAAAGATCACATATATTTGTGTGTGTGTGTATGTGTGTGTATGTGTGTGTTCTCTGGAATCCCAGGCAATTTTACAAGATAAAAACTACACTAAGGCATTGTAAAGCACGTATGCCATAGACATGCCTGGACATGCTGGGACTCACTAAGATGTTGGCCATAAGGAACAGAAGCCACTGACCTGCTTAGTCATGTCTGCTTGTAATCATAAGGAATTGTAAGGGACACTAGCCATAGGCATGCTTAACAATGACTGGTTACAATTGTAGAGAGCACAGCTCCATGAACATGCGCAAAGAATATGTCCAGTTGCAAATATATCATCTCACTGGACATAACCAATGGACATTGACTTTCACTGGGTGTAATCAATCACCAACTTACACCACCAACTTGGAAGTGTGTTTAAACTGCTTGTCCTTCCACATTGGGGGTCTTTTACTCCAAGGACATCAGTGAGACTTGCTGTCCTTCCCTGGATCAACTCCACCATTCCCTGACATCCAGCCGTTGGCTGAAGAGAACCACCAGACAAAGAAACATCTGCTCTTTGGCTAAGAGAAGTCACATGGCATCAGAGGTATTTTGAGGCTCATGGTTGCCCTAGGATTGTGTGAGTTGCTTGTACTATTTAATTGCCCTAGGATAGTGTGACTTGCTTATAGTGTTTAATTAGTGTGCATTGAATGCTAATTGTGCTCCAGCACACCCAACACTTTTGCATTGTTTATATTTGATGATTGGTGTGATTGAATATACGTTTGCATTTAAAGACAATCTGCCTCCAAGTAATTATTAATAGCGCTGCTCCGGACAGGCATTTTACTCATTTGAAGGTTGTCAGTGGTACAGCAACAAAAAAAGTCTGTTTGGGGGACAAATGAGTTAGTTGTCCTAAATGATTCCCAAAATCATAAAAAATAAATGGAACCATCAGAGTAGAAATGAATAATTAAAGTTGTGCTCCAATTCAGTATCTATGAATATCAAGAAAGCACAAAAAGAGACAGCTTTTAATGTTTATTTTGTCTTGATAGATGCTCAAATTGTATAAAAAAATTGATAACAAGTATAACAATCAGAACTACAGTATTATAATATAACTATTTGGTGCATGTCTGTGAAGGAGTTACCATGATAATAAAACACTAAGAGAGAGAGGGAGAGATTACACAGACTCCAGGAGGAGTCCTGGTCAAAAAACAAAACAAAAACAAAAAAACAAGAAAGTGAGAAAGGAAAGTTATTCAACCATGCAGAGAAAAGCAGGAAGTGATGGAGGGTGACAGAGGGAGGAGGCATCTGAACAGCTGGATGCTCCCCACCACACCATTTCTATACCCCTTAAAGTTCTTTTATAGTCACAAACCCCTGTGGTACTTATGACAATAACTGTCTTACAGAATACAAATTTGGAGCTCAGAAAACTAAAATCACAGTCAATGAACACCGGCTCTGACTCCAAAGCCCTTACTCTTTGTACTCTCGAGGCTTGGATCTGTCAAGAATGGCCTTGGAGGGCAGGTGTTGTGGTGTACACCTGTAATCTCAGCAGCTCAGGAAGCTAAGGAAGGAGGATCACGAGTTCAAAGCCAGCCTCAGCAAAAGTGAGGGGCTAAGCAACTCAGTGAGACCCTGTCTCTAAATAAAATACAAAATAGTGCTGGGGATGTGGCTCTGTGGTTGAATGCCCCTGAGTTCAATCCTCAGTACCCCACTTCCCAAAAAAAGAATGGCCTTGGAAGCAGAACTTCTATGAGCACAGATTTGATGAGATTCTGCAACATTAATGGAACTGTTGCTAATTAAGTAAAACTATAGTGCTTACTATGTGCAAAATAAGATTCTAAGCACTTCTATATATATTTGCTCATTTAATCACACTATTATTCATAGCATGAATGTCATTCATAGCATGGAATTCTCTTTCCTAGGCTTCTCCTTTACCTTGTTTTCAGTGGATGAGATAAACTAAATGATATCAATAGCACCCATGAGACTCTGTATCTCAACAAAAAGGGGATGGAGAAGGAAATTAAAACATATCCCAAATGGAAAGATAAATCTTTAAGAGCAGGGCGTCCATCCTCTTTTTTTTATTCCTATATTATTGTAGAAACAATACATGATTGTACTATAAACACAGCTTGAAGTATATAAAGAATAATCCCCCCCACACTGTAATTCCACTATGGAGCAGTTAAACAGACACACAGGCACACATAGACAATCACAAATACGTACTCATGGGCGTCTTTCTTTTTAAGTTCTTATATTAGCTTTTTGATGCATGGTATTACTTTATACATAGTCTGCCATATGAACGTTTCATCATTGATTTAATTCTTAATTGGCAAATAAAAATTATACATAAACCTAAACCTATGGAAGCTTTGCATATTAATGAAAAAAATTATCCTTGCTTCTGCAGAAGCATATCACAGGGTTCTTCTCACTCTTGGCATATGCTCAGAATTCTGCAATGGCAATAAATCGCTTTACAGACTTCTACATTACTGGTTCATTGGAATGGCCAATGCTTTTCACTTCTTCAGTCACATTAGAATATTCAAAGTTGTTGAGCAACATTCTGTTGGGTCTCTTCTGTTCCTACCAGTTTTGAGGAGTCAGTTATGTTTTCACACAAACAAGTTTATGACAGTTTTAGATGTTATTCTAATTATAACACAAGTTGAAGAAATGCAAGTGCTAAATATAACTGTTCCTATGAAAAGCGAATTGAATTCTGTGGAGAAGTTAATAAATATACCTTTTGCTACTAAAATAAAAGAGGCATGAAAATAAATAGAGAAAAAAAAGCCATAATAATTGTAGGGAAATCCACAAAATTTGACAACATTTGTACTCTTAGATTATTTTGCAAGTGCCTTCAAAACATTTATTTTAGCACTGTAAAGGCATCTAAATACATAGAGAAAAATATTGTCTTTGAAAAGACTGAATTATTTTCTAGTCACAGTACAGAAAAAAGCTGAAGAAATGTGGGAATATTAGTTTTGTTCTGCAAGAAATATTCAAAAGGCGAAGTTATTTTAGAAGATATAAATGATACAATTATAAAAGGGGCAAACATTGCATTACTTAATAGGTACCCTACCTCCTTATCTCTTATGCTAGAACACATGAAATAGGTTCGTAGGGTACATCAGGCCTGTATTACCAAAACTTGAAAAGTAGAAAGAAAAAAATCGTAGATTTTTAAACTTCAGTAGCAAAATGAGAAAGAAGAAACAATGGGGGAAAAGTAAAGATAAGTAAATGTGCAGTGCATGCATGTAACTACATATGTTGTAAAGATAAAATGTCTATGATACAATTCATATGGTTACTTTAAGAGTGCAAAACAGCTTGAAGTACAGTGTGTATAGATGGCAAATATATTATTTTTTAGAATTAAATGAAGGATTCCATTATCTTTCTAGAAAAAGGGCTATGTGTATTCAAAGAAATACCACTCTTTCTAGAAAAAAAATAAACTTAAGCTAGAATTTTTTTATTTTCCACTCTAAGTTTTATAAACCTTGAAAAAAGTCCAAATGTGTCAATTCATTTTCCTTAAATTATATCCTATCAATTAACATAAAGAATAAAATAATAAATGATAATTTTTACTCTTATAGAAAATAATATATTAATAATAAATTCTGTTATTTAGAATATTTTAAAATTTTTTCAGATTTATAAAAGTTGACACTTTATAATTTGCTTTTTAGGGAGCATAAAATTATAATATTATTTTAATGTTTGATACCAGAATTCATCATACATATATATAGTAGTTAGTATACATAAAAATTAACATATTTCAGTGACTCTAGAATCATTTTCATATTTGAATATTTATGAAATGTTAAAGTATCTTACTCCACTGACATGAATATTTATAGGGTTTTTCTCTTTCTTTGTTTAATAAATATTTTCAAAAATTGAGATGTGCATATGGTAAACTATATGTTAATTTCAAGTTAATGCAGCATTTAAGTCATAATTAAGATATATATTTGTCAAAAAAAGAGAGAGAGTATTCTTTAAGAGGGAAAATTATAATGTACAAATCTTTAATAGATATCCTTCAAAGTCAATAAATTTGAGTTTTTCTGAAAGGATATCCTAGAGTCAGAACCCTGGAAAATCACTGCAATTATTAATACAAAAATAATACTGACAGAGTTCTGCAATAGTTTACCTCAGTGTTAAATCTTGTGACTTTCCAAAGGTAAATAGATCAAATATGTAGGAAATACAAGATAATAGAGTTTAAATGTAGTCTGAACATTTAAGGTTAGATTAGAACAATCTTTTCTCTGTATGAGGCTATCTGGATTTAATATTACACTTATTGCACAATTTCCCTTTCCCTCCTGCAGAACTTCAGGCTAAAAGCTTTGAAAGAATTTACTCAATCATCATTCTGGGGAAAATGTTTTCGTATTTTAGTTAACATCAATATATAGACTTACATTGCCAATGAAAGAGTACTTCTAAGGGTTATCATTGAAACTATAAGATTTAATGGAAACATACTTGGCTCTCAGCATGATGAAGCATATCTACCATTCTCACAACATGAAGCATTTGCTATCTCTAATCCATTTTGTCATAGACTTGGAAAAGCTCCCTATTTTCATTAAATAAAGTTTGAGGTCTTTAAAATATAAGTTAGATTTTCTAGTGAAGCTGTCGATTGAATACATGTATTTATTACCAACACCCCTTAAAACCCCACCACAGTTACAATGTGATAAGAAATTAATGTGAATGAAGAAATTAATGTGATACTACTCTATAAAGACAATGAGAATGAGAAAAAATACATTGAGAAAGCAAGAAATCTTTTTTTAAATTTAGAAAATAGAAAGCCAATAGTACATCAAAACTAAGTATGTGGTGGTGCACACCTGTAATCTCAGTAACTGGGGAGGCTGAGACAGGAGGATTCCTAGTTCCAGGCCAGCCTCTGTAACTTTGGGAGACCTCAGTAACTTGAAAGACTTGCCTCAAAATAATAAATAAAAAGGACTGGTGTTGTAAGTCCATGGTAAAGTGCCCTGGTTCAATCCCCAGTGTCAAAAAAATAAAATTAAATTAAAATAAAAAAGCTAATTATGCAAGACAGAATAAAAGATGTTACTTCAGAGCTCAAGAGTATAGAAACCAAGAAATGAGAAAATGTATATCTTAGAACCCTATAAAATCTTAAAAATGAGAAATGTAATGAGTAAAAAATTAGAGATACCCAGTAAGCAAAAATACTGCGTAGTTTCAAAACAGAAGAATTGGCTGAAAATCTTTATAGTGTTCAGTTAAACCCCTAGGTCACTTGAAATAGACAAGCAATTCTCCATTGTGAGAAATACGGTCAGTAACTCTCCAGTGAGGCTGAACTGAATGTCTTTTGACTCAAGACACTAGGCAGAGCTCAGGGAGAGGTTCTAGAACCAAAATCTGGGAAATTGAGCAAAATATGACCTATGAGGATTGAGACCTACTGGACTAGAAGCCAAGGTCTAGAAGACTCCCAGAGGGATACCTTTAGGAGAAGAATAAAACTTACGTATTTTGAATATATTATAAAATGAGCAGTTGTATTGAAGAGCTTCTAGGTACATTACAAATAGCTCTATTAAAATTAACAAATTTTAGCTGGGCACGGTGGTGCACACTTGTAAATTCAGTGGCTTAGGAGGCTGAGGCAGGAGGATCACAAGTTCAAAGCCCGCCTTAGCAAAAGTGAGGCACTAAGCAACTCAATGAGACCCTGTCTCTAAACAAAATACAAAATAAGGCTGGAGATGTGGCTCACTGACCAAGTACCCATGAGTTCAATCCCTTGTAATAATAAATATAAAAAATTAACAAATTTTAAAGTAATGAAAAATTTTACATCAGAGAATTATGTAAGCAAATAAATTTCCTTTGTTATATAATGAACTGAGTAGTGCTCATGTAGCCACTATAAGATTGTTAAACCCCATATGTTTACCCTACAATTTTGATATTGGGAGAATCAATTGGAAAAGTTTGTATAAAAGTATATGGTACAGTTAGGAAAATATATCTAGAAGTAAAACAACAAGTTATGAAACAGTAACAAAAGCATGCTTTCACCAAGATATGGAGGTAGACAGCCACAAGAACTATTACCACTTGAAATCAGGAATCTCAGGATAAAAAAATCTCTTAAGGTGATTGTTTCTGTATAAATCTTATAGTGTTTTTTTTTATTTTTATAAATACCTTTAAATTTTATTTTGGTAAAAATTAATTTAAAAAACTTAAAACAGTCTAAGTGTTCATGGAAATAAGACTCTTGTGTGAGCAGTAGGGACCCATGGCGCAAGTCACAACCCTGTTTTATATGAGATGCAGCCCACCCCTGAGGACCAAATTTTCCATGCTCTTCTCTGAGTGAAGTCCATTTCATGTCTAGTCTCCTGTGTACTTTAAGGCCTGGAAGTGGGCTGAGCATTCTTCCTGCTCTCCATTATCGCTTCTAAACTGTTTCTCCATTCTTCTCTTTTGAAGCCTATGGCTCCTTGGTGTTGATACCTTCTAAGAGTAGCCACCCACTATTTCTCCTGTTGTTTTAATCTATGTACCTCCTTGTCATACTTCTTCATTATTGAAGGTTTTCATTCCCATCTGATTTCTCACTTAAAATGTGTATATTTGTTATATGTAAATTATATTTAAGAGAGTTGATTAAAAAATAGAAACAGAGAAAAATTGGTGTCACAGGCTTCCAGGCCTATCCAATCACTGATTAAGATGACACTATCTAGAGATCTAAGATGAATAGCAAAGAATAGTTCACTGAGAAATTCTTATGAGAGGAAGAGGAAGGTACAGGTAAGAAGAATCAGGTAGGTTTCATATCAGAAAGCTAGAGATTTAATAGTTGTAACTAAGAAACAACCAACTTCTCAATCGTGCACACACACACACACGCACACACACACACACTTCAAAGGAAATGTGCATCTAGGGCAAAAAATAGAGCAGATTTGGTAGGAGGATATTTGAGACAATAAAACCCAAATCAAATTTTGGGCTACACCAGCTTGGTTAACACTTTTCCTATGGTATTCACGTAAAATATATAATCTGGCCCCATTTAATTATTTTGTTTTAAATATTTTTTAGTTGTACATGGACACAATACCTTTATTTTATTTATTTATTTTTTATGTGGTGCCTAGGATTGAAGTCAGTGCCTCACACATGCTAGGCAAACATTCTACCACCGAGCCACAATCCCAGCCCCCCATTTACCTTTATTTTTTTAATTTGTTCTTTTTAGTTATACACGGCAATAGAATGTATTTTGACATATCATACATACGTTGAGTATAACTTCCCATTCTTGTGGTTATACATGTTATGGAGTTACGTTAGTCGTGTATTCATATATGAACATAGGAAAGTTATGTCCAATTCATTCTACTGTCTTTGCCATTCTCACCCTCCCTCCCTTACCCACATTCCCCACCTCCGTCCCAATCTGGTGAACCCCGACTCCTCCCCGCCAAACATTGTGAGTCAACATCCAGATATTAGAGAGAACATTTGGTCTGGCCCAATTTAAAAATTAGCAATATTCAAAAATCAACCAAAAAGGAACTATGAATAGATAAAGAGGAAAAAGACGTATGAACAAATTAAATCACAGAATTTCTCCAAGTTTTTTTCATCCTCAATTAACTTACAACAAATTGATACTTCTAAAAAGAAGCAAAGTTCAAGAAAGAAATAGAAAACATCAAAGAAAAGATTTCACAAAGTCAAAAGAAAATGAAGGATAGTCAAAGTACAATCAAAAAAGAACAATGGAGAAACATCACCAGAAGCAAGCCAGGTTTTAATCACCTTAGTACAATAACATGGCTGAACTCCAGTAAAGTACTTCATGGGTTTGCCAGAGGAGATTAAATGACAACTAAGAGAGATTTGGGGGAAAATAAATAATCTTTTTCTGGAACGTGACATCAAAGGAGATCCAAATATGCATATTCATTATTTCTAAAAAAGGAGTACTCAGATGAAATTATAAAAGATATTTTATAAGGGAACTTCCCTGAAACATGAGCACATTATATTCCAGCAGAAATAGGCACAAATGATTAATCTCAAGGTATATGTTGATGAACTTATTGAACTTTCATCATCAGAAGAATCATATAGATCTTCAGGTAGGTAAAGGGTGCCCCATACAAAGAGAAAATAGACAACCTCAGACTTCTCTATGACACTAACTTAGGCAGGCAGACTGGAGCATGGTCCCCAAGGTTTTGAGGAAAAGATGGTAGGACCCAAAGCTTCCTGTCTGACCAAGCCATTCTGCAACTATAAAGAAAACAGGTATTCTAACGTATTTAGAGTTTCAGGGATTACAACATCCATGATCTTTAATTATGAAACTACTGGCTGATTCAATCCAGCCAAAGGGGGAGGGGGAGGATGAAGTGAAGTGAAGAAATCAGGAAAAAAAAGCTAATCAGAAGCTTAAAAATTAATTTAAATATTGAGCTAAAGCTAAACATGTATGGTTATGCAGACATTAGGAAATAAAACAATAATGTTAAATTCAATATGTGAAATTATTCTCAAAACCAAATGCAGCCTTCATAGTAGGATGGATAAAGTGAGCTTCTTCAGCTGAGATGATGCTTAATGCTGTTTCATGGCATCCATGCTTTTTCCCGTGGAAGATATGGCAGATCATTTTCTTGGATGTCTACCAGACCATTAACCCATTCTAAATGCTGATCCTTGGAGTCCCTATGCAACTGACTTTCCTCAGTTCTATGTGTTCATATCTCACAGACATTGTTGATGGGACATCAGCACATTATTAACCCAGCTAAACCAATCAGACCTCCCCTATGGATTGGGATGGAGAAAATACATGAGGATAGAACTTGCACTGGGGCTCAGCACAACTCTATAGACTGAAATAAATGAAACAGATATATAGAGGTGAGAGATCACCCAAGTTGAAACCAAGAGGGTGACTATGTTCATAATTTACATCCTTCCTAAAGCCTAACAAAGGTCCTTCCTTAAGTATGTAGTGTAAATCTATCAGTGTACATCTCTTTTATTTAATTCATTTTGAGTAGGTTTCAGTTGTTTGGAGCCAAAATAGCCTTAAAACAATAAAAATTACAATGATAAATGAATTTGTAATTAACAGATACACATCTATTATGGTTCAGATATGAGATGCCCCCAAAAGCTCATGTGTGAGGCAATGCAAGAAGTTTAGAGGTGAAATGATTGGGTCATGAGAGCTTGGATTTAATCATTGTGTTAATTCACTTAAATGAATTAGCTAGGTGTTAACTGTAGGCAGGTAGACTGTGGCTGGAGGAGGTAGGTCACTGAGGGTATGCCTTTGGGGCTTATATTTTGTCTTTGTTGAATGAACTGTCTTGGTCTGTTTCCTGGCTCCATGTCCTGAGCTGCTTTCCTCCACCACACTCTTCAGTCTTAATATTCTGCCTTACTTCTGGCACAGAACAACGGAGGTGGCCATCTACAGACTGAGATACCTCTGAAACCAAGAGACCCAAATAAATTCTTCCTCCTCTACATTGTTCTTGTCAGGTCTTTTGGTCACAGCAATGCAAAGCTGACTAGGAGAAAATCTTTAAAAAAAAAGAAATAACATAAAGTTAGAAGAACTGAGGTGGAATCCAAGTTGCGGGAGCAATGATTCCTTAATCAAGGAATGGGAAATGGGCAGTTTCTGTTTTGCAGTGATAAAATATTTCAGATATCAGCTCTTATCCCTGGCTGTCAGATCATATTTTTACAAAAAGTGAGGCTTGGTAGAGTGTCATAGTCAATTTAAAGATATCAGAATATGCAGATTATAGGATGTGAAATATACTGCAACAGAGGCAAGTTTAAGATGAGAATTTTCTCTCTGTAGACAGAGAGGAAAACAGGATAGCACCTGGAGAATACTGGGCTCCCAGTCAAGAAATTATGTACCTTGCCAAAAGGCAACATCCAAATTCTCTGAGTGCTCTTTCATCTCCAACTTAGGCTGATGTTACTAATGGGAGGTGTCATTAATGGGGTGAGTACTATACCAACATTTGGAAAGGAGTCATTATCCATGGCCCTTTCATGAATTAGAGTATGACCTCCTACTGTGGGCCATCCCTTGCACCCCAGCTACAACCTAACACATAAGTAAATACTGTAAAAACTAAATTAGATTTCATAACTTTTGAGTGATAAGCATGAGTAAATTAAAGAAATTTTGACCACTGCTTTTCTTCTAGGCTTTAAAACTAAGACCATTAAACAGAGAAAAATGGGGTTAGGCAGAATTCCAGGAAGGATTGAGCAAAATGATAAACCCGTCTCTGACAGTTCAGATAAACAAATCCATAGAGCACCATGATGCAACAAGTCCTCTGGCTTGGTTTTCTGCAAACAGAGCTCCCTCAAACCAAAGAATATGGACTACAAGTTTTCCAGAATCTATAAGAATATAAACACCAGAAACTAAGGCAAAGAAAAGAAATTAGGAGTAGGAGGAGAAGACTCACAAATTGACCAACAAAACATGAATGACTCAAACCAAGATGAGAAACTAAACATCAAGGGTTTTTTAGATAGAAATACTTAACCACTAAAGACATTGAAATAGTCAATGGCATTCCTACAGACTATTTCTTTTGTTGGAACCTTCCCCAATACATCTTCAGGATGGCTCTGAAGGAAGTTAGATGAGAAGATCATACCCATGGACAGAACCTAGGGAAATTAGAATTACTATGGAGCTCAGTCTGTTACAGAAGAAATGTGACAACTGATGGAACTGCCTGTGAGACTGATAAGTTGGTCCCTCTGTCTCAGATCACAGCTACTTTCCCTTGAGTCTCAAAAGCATCTCAAAAGAAGGAAATCTGGATAAACCAATGTGAGAGGACACAACATGAAGGCATATTAAATAAACTGTACTCTTGATTCAATTCTATTTTATCTCTGGCAACGCTGAAAGTTTCAGTGTTTATCAAGATGAATGCTAAAAACAGAGCAATATGGAATGTTATCCCAGGTAGAGATTGATCAATACCCACTTAGGTTGGCCCTCCACCAATCATTTTAGTCACACAACAGCTTTGACCTTCTCATAGCAGCCATGGGCCACAGGAGGTTCAAAGCACAAAAGGCCAGAGGCAGCAAAAGCACAGAGTAATGAGAGTAAAGGAACAGTCGGAGCTTTGGTGACTCGCGGAGAGCAAAGCTGCTCCCAGGATATAAGTAATCAAGAGCAAGCATTTTGCAAAATGTTTTGGAGAGAAGTAAACGCTCCCTGGTAGAACTGTGATAAAAAATCAAGCTCAAATGAATGCTAAGCTAAGTCAAAACACAGGCAGCAACTGGAAAACCTGTGCAACTGTATTTGCTGCAAAACATTCTGGAACAGATTGACATAGTACTAAAAAACTGTGGAACAAGAACAGGATGGGTACAGGAGACTATCAGCAAACCCTGGAAGAAGAAACAGGAAAACTAAATATAAACAAGCCACTCCCATCTTCACACTTTCTGATTTTCACCAATTGCATTACAAGAAAACAATGATGATATGTAACAACCCACTGCTGAAAGTCCAGCATCACTATACATAGTTCCTGTGACATAGGATAGGTGTTCTTTTTATCATTTTTATCATTTTGTAAGATACTAACTTTATTTTATCCAAGTTTTGACTCCTAGAGGAAACAAAACATGTGAACAAATAAATTTGTCTTTTAACATGGCTTATTGTAGTAGGCAAAGAATCATTCAAAACAATTTTTTATTAAAAATAGATTTTTACTTGATAAGTATGCCCATATCAATGTTCTGGATTTTCTATTCAATTCAGTAAGACAAAGAAAAGCTTATCTGATACTCTAAGATAGAAATACTGAAAAGGGAAGAAATAGGTTATTATACATAAAAAATATGGCTGGAATAACTAAATGATGCAACATTTCAGAGGTAAATTTGGTAATGTGGCAAAAAAAAAACCTTGAAATACACTTTCACTCTTTTTTTTTAATATTTTTTAGTTGTAGATGGACATAATATCTTTATTTTATTTTATGTGGTGCTGAGGATCGAACCCAGTGCCTCACGCATGCAAGGCGAGCGCTCTACCACTGAGCCACACCCCAGCCCCTACACTTTCACTCTTATGCAATAAATCAAATTCAAGAAATGTATTTGAAGTGAATATAATCAGAGATGTGAGCAAATATTTGCATGAAGAATGTTTATGATACTTTATTTCCCTGGTTAAAAAAAAAAAGTAGAAATAATCTTTGTAGTCCAAACAACATAATTTGTTAAATAATTTATAGTAAACTTTCAAATTGAGATGGAAGATATTATAATATAAGCAAGCATGTGGATCAATTTATCTGACTACAAATCAATTAGGAAAGGCAGCTGCTATGGGCCCTGGCGTCCTTGAACATCCTTGCTCTGGATGAAAAGCTACAAGGTCTAAATTCCTCTGATCTGAGCTTTTCCTGTAGCTGGACACATACACAATTAAGTCAGTTGAGGCGACCACAGAGTGACTACCATGGAACTGCTCAAGAGAGGCTTGTTTATTGCTTGCTGCAAAAGGTACTAAGTCATACAAGAAACCATATTGTCCCTTGAGGTTTATGATCAAGAGAATTGGAACTACCATGCTGCTATTCCTTCTATTTGTTATACTGTGAGTTATGAATTGTTTTGCCCTGACCTATTAACCATAAAGGGGAAGGAGACTGTATCTTGCAAATCAACTGCCAGGCTTCACTTGGTCAGACTGGTCAAGTTACATGGAGTAGCTCTAAATATAAATTAATTAAAAATTTATAATTACAAATGAACACACTGATCAGAAGTAATTATCCTTTGTTGAATGAGAAAATTAGAATAAATAAAACTTCAGAAAAGCCTGCTAAAATGAAAGGAAGAATAAAAGGATCATCAGGAGCAAGTATAAAAGAATAAAACCAGAGTTGGGAGAGTCCCAACAAGCAAATTTAGGTTCCAAAGGAGTCCTTGTTTCCTGGTTTGGTTTTTTGCTCCACAACACAGATCTTAAAGGGCTCCTTGGAGTGAGGAAAATCATCTCTTTCATGAAAACTTTGCTGAAAGTTTGTTTGTTTGCTTTAAATGAGAAGTTTGATAAAGATAACTGTCATTCTCCCAAGTAGTGCAGAAAGTACCAATATTCATGTGTTTGTGCAGAAAAATTTCATATTCTCCAATAAACAATAAAAGAAAATTCTAGCATGCAAATATATTTGAACACTGTTAACTCTTGGATCATTTTCCATATTCATCAGTTCCTCTGCTCTTGGGCATAACAACTGAATAAATATTTAACAGAACTTTAGAGAGTGAGCTTGTTTCTAAAGAAGATAAGTATTAATTACAAAAGTAATTCTGATCAACAAGAAAAAGCTTCTTACAATGAGTGACATATAAAAAAATAGACATTTTCTTTTAATTCTGAACGACCCAAAGAGAATTCAGTACTAGGTCACAGCAGAAGAGATATTTCACTGCACATGCTTTCACTAAGTAAGGAAGTATAAGAGAAGAATGCTGTAAGCAAGAAGTTCCCTCCTCATTTCTCATTTCTCACTAAGAGCCCCAGCAGGTGGTTCCCAGCGTGGCTGCGACAGCCATTCCATAGCAAGAAGACTGCAGCGGCTTCTCTGTTGCACTCAGACAGGTTAATTGCCATTTGTTCAAGCAACTCATCTCCAGAGTTGGAGATATATCCAAAGACTGAAAAGATCAACTTGCGGTCTTGGATCCCTTTTCCAGAAGGTGCCCCTATACATCCTGTTGCCTGCACTGACCAGATTTTTAATCCCACTTCATACAAAAGCCTATCACTGCAAAGGGGGACTTCATGATTTAATTGGTTTATACTAATGGATATTCAATCCCTGGGGCACAAAATAATGAGTCAAGAGATTCTGTTTACAAATTAGGCCACCATTGTGGGACAGGCAGCCAGCAGTATCTGCCCCAGGAGAGTGCCAGGTAGTGCATGACAAAAGCCAGGTTCTTTGCCATCCTATATGAGACCTATGCTACTTCTCTGTAGCTTTACCTGCTATTTCTTGAATGGGCCAGGCAGTTATTCATCTTATCTTTGAAAATTCAGTTTCTCAATCCTACATGAAATTTCTAAGTACCACTTTCTTCCAATCACAATTATTTTTACATTCCAAAGCCTGTTTCAAAAGCAGCCTCATCTGCTCCCCATAGCAAAATGTCTCCCTCCTTTTCCTAGTTTTCCGTGGTTTAAAATTCCTCTGCTTTGCACTTGTGCCTTTCCACATTGTGTCAGCTGCAGTCTCTTACTCTGGAGTGAAGGCTTCTTGAGGAGGAATCTTGTCATAGTCATCTTTTCTGTGGGATCCTGGGGCTTTCAAAGGTAGTCAGTGAACACCCGTAGAATTCATCTAAAATGCTATTTAAAAAAATAACACTCAGAATTGAACACCATGACCCTGACTGTCATCCTCAATGCTTTTAAGAATGGATGAAAAGATAGATCACCTTAAAACTAATTTCAGAGTAAATTAAAGTTAGAATGAGTATCTTTTGTTTACCTCATTTTAAAGAAATGTGTTTACATTTTTAAAATAACCAGAAAATTCACATATTAATCTATGTCAGTAAATCCTTGGGCTTTGGTAGGAAGAAGAAACAATGTTCTTACATGATTCAACATACTCTTCTCTGACTCTGCCCTTTTCCATTTATCTTTGTTTGTTAGGTTTCTTTCTTCTTTGTGTTACTTGGTTATTTCTTCCCTCACTTAATAATACAGCTCTCGAAACAAATATCAGTTAAATCAAATATTGTGAGCTCAGAAGGGCAATACAGAACAGAAATTTACATCTCTCTGATCAACTGACCTATTTTACAAGATCTCTAGAAAGAAGACACCATGATTATTTGGTGAGTCATGTTTGCAATTCACTAATCAGGTAACTTTCCCTTTGATCTAATGCAAAGGTTTTATACTACATCTTGGACTCCCTTCAATTTTTTTCTACTTGTAATAGAGCTAAAACTAGACTCTTTGCACCTATATAACTATGGTCAGGTCTTATTTTGTTTTGTTTTGATTTGATTACCCAGTATCTGAACATTCTAGCTTGTTTGTGGAACTCTCAAGCTTACGAATCTTAACAAGAGACCAAGTGAGTCTTTCCCTATAGATGTAAAAACTGTTAAGATCGTAAAGACCGTAAAGCCCTTCCAAATAGGGAATAGGCATATGACGCAAGCCAGCCAATCAGATGTCGTGGGCTGGCACTGTAATTTAACAGCTGGTGGTGGAGGGTGGGGGAACCACGCCCAGTGGTTACCAGGAGCCCACTGCTAGGTGCAGCGTCAGCAGGAGGCTTTATGAGCTGCTGTGTATAGTGTTCAAAAATGTCAGCTGCAGACTCCTCAAAGGACTGGCTCCTCTTCACTCCTGCTCATTTCCCAGCCCTGTTTCTCCAGCTTTCTTAGAAATTCTGAGAGCTTCCTAATATCCATTCAGACTCCTGTTAGGGAGTCTCTATAACTTGTGTATGGGAACCATAGCCAGTACTTCATGGAAATACTACAAATATAAATGCTCACATTTGTATGGTACTGTAAAGTTTCACATTGTTTTTAAAACATTATGTCATTGGTACTTGAAAATGACAAAGGTTTTTCATTGTTGTTTATTGTTTGGGAGCTTTGTCTTTTTTTTTTCCTTTGTCATTTCTTTTTTGTTTCTTTCTGGTTTTTTTTTTTTTTTTTTTTTTCGTACCAGGGATTGAACTCAGGGGTACTCGACCACTGAGCCACATCCCCAGCCCTATTTTGTATTTTATTTAGAGACAGGGTCTCTGAGTTGTTTAGCACCCTGCCGTTGCTGAGGCTGGCTTTGAACTTGAGATTCTCCTGTCTCAGTCTCCCAAAGTGCTGGGATTATAGGTATGAGCCATCATGCCTGACTTTTTTTTTTGTTTGTTTCTTTTTAATAAGACTAGAATAAAAGATTTTGATGAAACACTTTTCCCAGAACTTTTCAACATTCCCTTAAAAGCAGAAATTTAAAAGTGGATATAGAACTCCTGTGACATTCTGGGAATACTACAGATACAGTGTAATTATCACTGACCTTCAAGCATCCCATATGGATCGAACAGGGAAAGATGTTTTTGGTGCTTGAAAGTCCAACTGATTTTCTGTTGGCCAGTTTTTAAATAGGCATGGCATTGCATTTCCTGAATAGTAATAAATTTCAATAATGAGCAAGGAAAGTTATTTTGTTCTAAATAGTCTACATATATCTTTGTGTGTGAGAGCTTGTGTTTTTATACCAAATGCACAGTGTAAAGACTTTACTTTTTGACCTTCTGCCTCAAACACCTCAAAGAGTAACAGATACCTGAGAAAATTAGTCCATTTTTAATTCAGCCCAGCTGCAGCACTCAGAACAAGAACCTGGCTAAACTGATTGGAACTAAGAACTTTAATTTATCACCATGGTACACAAATAAATAGGAAATTTCACTTGTCCAAATAAAATCATTTAAGAAAACAAACCAGTAAAATAGCCTTATTGTAAAATGATGAGCGAGGCCCACAGGAAGACAAAGAGCTTCTTGTCTGTCTGTCTAGCTCTGAGTGCAGGTGGCTGTCTCAGAGGTGGAGCTCTTTACTCTGGGCCTGCCCCTCACCATACTGCACCCTGACCCCAGCAGCCATATCTCCCTCCTGTTGCCTGCTCTGAAGCCTGAGACCCTGGCTTGTAGCATCTCCTGGGCTCTCTTGCCAACCAGCTTCATTCAAGTCAGTGGGAATTATAGGCAGGAGTGAGAGAGTAAGAGAAAAGAATGGATGTGGCATTTCTGCCCTGTGTCTTCTCTGCACTTTTGTCCAACCTCTTAAAATAGCCACTTCCCTCTTACAGCTCCTACCAGGCTTCAGCTTTCACTGGACTCATGTAACTCCATTTCTACAGGTGGGGAAGACTTTTGCTATCTGGGGATACCTCATTACTCCCTGTTTGTTCTTTTAGTCTTGCTCCACTCCTAGGCAAGAAGTGTCATAATTCAAGTCTCTTCATTTGAAACAACACCAGTATATTCTATTTTCTTTCAAAACCCTGACTACTTACAGGCTAGAACTACCTAGTGCATTGAAGATGAACCAAGGACTTGTTTTCATTCTTTCAACTCAGGAGCATTTCTTTCTTGTTAGCATATTGTATCCATACTTTGTAGAAGTACTCATGGAAACAAAGCTCAGGAAGACATAATAAATTCAAAATGATAATTAAAACACAACAATAAATATTGTTTGGAGATCAGGAACCTGAGACTTCCAACCACTTTACTTTTTTTATTGTAGTATTTCCCCGAGAAACCAACCTATAGTCAAAATAATCAAGTGGTCTTGGTAAATCTAAATTAAGACTAGGGGGAGTTAATTATATTATTCAAATATTTTATGACCTCAGGCTAACATAGCTAGGGGCCTCTTCCATTGCCTTTATGATTTCTCCTGAGACATAGGAGGCCAGGGTAGTCTACCCTTTTAAAAGTGGCTTAATCTGCTTTATTGAGCAGAAATTTATCTCACTGACTCCTTTTACTGAGTTGTCAAGGCAACAAATGTGTCCACATCCCCCCCAGACCCCTTCCACATAGTTTCGATTAGTGCATTTCTGAGAGTTTTTTTTTTTTCATTTATATAATTAAATCTTCTGGGATAAGGGCTATTCTATCTCTATAAAGTGATTTTCATTCATGTGTTAAACAATTATTTGCTGAGAGTCTTCTATGCATCTGGCAGAGACTGGGTTTGAGAATACGCCCGAAAGAATAAATTCACACTCTTACCATTTTCTGTTGGTTTCCCATGTTAACTATCAGAAAGCAGACTTATATCCTTCCTTCCAAGCTCTTCAGGGACAACACATGGTATCCCCCAAATACTGATGAAACAACTATTTCCTATAAGAATATCAAAAACGAATAAAATCAGGGCCAGAGCAACACAAAAGAAAAAAAGAAAAGAAAATGTTTTACAGCCATGTTAACATTTTAAATATCCCTGAAGTTTACCAACAAAAATAACTCTTTGCTAATAACTTGACCAAATTAAGACTGCTTGTCTTATTGAAAATATGATTTCCTGTTTAACTGTGAAATATATATGTACTGGCTTCTCTTAGACATCAGAGTTGACTGTGACCCAGCAAATCTGTCTTTTTCACCTCTGGCTCTATCAAACCATCTGTTATCAGCTCACCATGCCTGGAGGCACACACTCACAAGCCAGTACTTTTTATTACCCACTTAAAGTAGATTCCTCCCTAGCTAACCTGCTTTTCCTGCTCTTTTCAGTATCACTCTCACTGCAGAGTGAGGGTGATAAAGTACAAATGTGACCAAGTCACTCTCTGAATTTGAAATCCGATCCGTCGTTTCTGATCATCTTGTGTGATCATCTGCAAATTACGTTTTTGCGCCCCCATCTCATTCATAAAGTAAGGATGTCCATAGTACTTTCCTCACAGAAAAGGTTTGGAACATTAAATGAGTGAATACATATAAAATGTTTAAAAGGATGCCTGTCATCAGCAAGCTAGCTATTATTTTAAACCTACAAAAGTGGAGGTTTTTTTCCATCTTCCCTGTGACATCCCAACTCAGGCAGCAACTAGGATATTTTATGCTTATTGCCTCAAGGAAAAAATGGCATCAAGGAAAAGAGAAAAGTTATTTTGACACTCTTGGCAGAGGTATTTGTTTGAGAAAACAGAAAGACATTTTGAGTTTCAAAGGTTTCAGGGCATGGAGTTTGTACTGTAAACAGATGATTTGGAAAAAAAAAAGAGGAAAAAAAAAAAAGAGAAAAAAAAAGAAAAGATGAAAAGGCACATTGTTAATCCCCAGGCACATTATTAAT
This sequence comes from Geosciurus inauris, assembly GCA_004024805.1. Lineage (NCBI taxonomy): Eukaryota > Metazoa > Chordata > Mammalia > Rodentia > Sciuridae > Geosciurus > Geosciurus inauris. The sequence continues at coordinate 40,105 of PVHX01007058.1, forward strand.
TCCCAGGCTCTATAAAGTTCCTCTGGTCAGGAAAGAGTTAGAGAAAGCATTGGGAGAAGGCTCCAGTTTAGCCTCTCCCACTGGGCCAAATCCAGAGAGGGTAAATCACAGGTTTGGGTATGTCTAGGAAATCTGAGAACAATGAGGATCCCTATGTTCTAGGTAATGACTGAGGAAGTGGTAAAACCCCAGAGTTTTCTGAGCCTAACATGGGACAGCAATAAGGAAGGGGAAAGCCTGCATGAAGCAGAAAGGGAACAGGAAGACCTCCTAAAGTTCTTCCCATCTTTAGACCCTCATCAGAGAACAATCAAATGTGCCCAAGTCTCCAGTAAAGACATAGAAAACCAGGGGTGGAGGGATGGGGGGGGGTGCATGGTGCTTAGAGAGTCCCTAGGAGTGAGGTAATAGATAAAAAGAAGCAATCTGCGTGGATCATAACCAAGGACCATATGGGAAGAAATGTGCCTCAACAGATGCGGGTCTGGAAATATGTAGCTGGCTGATTACCCTGATTACCCCTACTAAGTGTTTTGCATAATAAAAGAACCCCTCCCAGAATTACTGACAATATTTCATATTTTGTGCTAAATGGAAGTCTCAATCCAATTGTAGAAATATAAAAATATCCGTATTTCTTAAACTTGCCTTCCCATTTCTCATAAAAATAAACAGCACTCTTCTTACCTTTACCTATAAGCACTCCCTCAGGAATTTCCTCTCTCATCATTCCCTCTCTTTCTCACTCAGCCCCAGACATACCTGTTTCCTTTCTCTTTTGGTTACAGGACAGGTCCTTTCCCATCTTAAGGCATTTCTATTGGCTGTTCCTGTCCTTTTAGACTGTCTAGATCATTTTAATCTTTGGGGTATCATCATAAATGTCTTCTCAGAGAAGCTTGTTCTGACTTGAAGAGTATTTCTCTATGTGTTCTTCAATTCATCACATTAATTTCATCCATGATACTTCACACTAATTTATTGATTGATTGATTGATTGATTGATTTATACTTTTTCCCAATGTTTATGAAAGCTGGATTTTTCCCCATCTTATTCTTTACAATGTCCACAGCATTCAGCATCTATACCAGTATAGAGTAGATGCTCAATACATATTTGTTAAATAAATGAGTGAATGCTTTCTTCATCCAACCATACTAAGGAAGCTCACACTGTGGCAATAATGACTTACTATTTTATCATTTTCACTTGAAACTCATTTTTAAAAAGAAACCTTAAAGGATATTTTCTATTCTAAATATATATAATGCATTCTGTGTTTGGGTATCCTCAAGACCTCCCTCGGATTCCGTGATTCACTAGAAGGAAACAGAATTCAATAAAACTATTTTACTTAAGGCTACAATTTGGTACAGCAAGAAGATAAAGATTAAAATAAGCAATGGAAAAGACATACAGCAGTGTCCAGGAAAGACAAGGCACAAGGTTCCAATTGTTCTCCCAGTAAAATCATGAAAACAGTGTTCAACTGTCCCAGTAATAATGTTTTACAGCATGCACAAAGTATTGCCAACCAAGAAAGCTTACACAAACTTCCGGTTTTCTACAGAAGTCAGTTACATAGACATAGTTACCTTTCAAGGTCAAACAGATTCTGCAGCCCAAGGCCCCACTGTATAGCACATTGTTAGAATAGACTACTTAGCATAACCTAATATTTCCAGATAAATAGAAACACTCTGATAAGTCAGGATACTTCAAGAACTTAAAGATTACCTCCCAAGAGAATGGCAAGTGCCAAACTTGTGCAGGATAGGAACCACTCAGATTTGCTGTGTTAATGCTGTGCTGCATTAACAATATACCTTTAGTCACTAATGTGTCTTGGGATATTGAGAACTCACAAGCAAAAATGAAAGCCTTCTCTAGACCCCTAAAATCAAGTATAGTTAAGAGATTATTATAAATGAATAGTAAGACATAATTGACTATATGTGCATATGTGTATATGTTTGAGTCAGAGTAAAGAACTAACTAAAAGGGGTTGTTGCACATTTTATGAGAATTCTCTGAAAGAGAAAAATCTGAGTCTACCTGTGAGAAACAGAATATCCTACAACAGCTCTCAAGTTACCTTGAAGAAGAGAATTTTCTCCTTACACAGCAAAAGGAGCTTTGATGGAATAGTCTCCTTTTGAGAGTTCCCCTGAGAAGTAAAATGCCCATAGGATTCTAGAAAACAATTGATTAATACTAACTTACACCTATTTTTCAGTGCAACAAGATGTCTACTGAGACTGCTAGAAACTGAGGAGATAATAAGACTGGAGGCAAGAGGAGAAGATCAATAAAATCAACCATCTCACATAAACTTGATGGCCTGTGGGACTGCACATGTCCACATTCCATCAAACGCAGAAACAAGGAACAACTTCGTTCAACTTCTTAGAATGGTGATATTTTTATTTTTTTCTTTAAAATTCCTCAAAGACTTAAGCAGTGAACTCCAAAAGGCCTTTACTTAGTTTTTATTGACAAAGAGAAAAAGAATAGCTAAAAATATTATGCCTTACCTGGCTACATGTCTCAGAATTGCCAAGAGATAACATAGGTGATGGTAACTGTGAATAAGAGAGAAAAGCAAATTTAATTTCTAGAGGTCTAAAGGAAAAAGGAAAACTGTTTCTGAGTTCATAACTTGCAACCAAACTGTGGTGCATGTTGTTGAGGAACAGAAATCTCATGTGGTTCTTTCTGGGAAAATCCCACACACTACATTGCACCAAGAGTATGTGAACGTGACTAAAAAGAAATCCCTGTTGCCACAGATTAATGTTCATTTTATCTAGTCTCAACACAAAAAGAATTTGACACACATTGTTTTTAATAATGTGATTGACATACAGACAAAATGTCTGCATGAGGCAACAATATAACATAGAGCTATAGGAATGTTAAACAGGTTTCAAGATGAACATTGACTGCTCCCACTGCAGATGAATTCTGACACAGCTGGAATCATGAAAGTGAAGTGAAAGTCTTCCATCTGCCTGCTTTTCACATCACTTTCTCAGAGGTATGAACCTGTAATATGCAGAGTCAAGAAAGCACTCCACATGCAGAAGGTCTGTTTGGAAATTAGTAACCCTAACTTACAATTCATTCCCCTCAACCCCTCTGATCTCAGGGTTTAGTCCTTTCTTCATCATTTTAGGAATTATACTTCCATGTAATACCATATAGCTAAAACTAAAAGAGAAACCAACAGTACATTCTAAGCTAGAATGGAAAGTTACTGATAGGAAGCAGAAACATTTAAAAGTTATATGAATGAGTACAAGAAAAGAACTGAATAAATCCACATTTACATGGTAAGAATAATCAGGAATTGAAGTAAAAATAATCCTCAGTCTGGAAGAGTCATATTCAACAGACATATATTGACACTATCATTTTGGTTTCAGGATGAAATCATTAACCAGGCTGAGATGGAAAAGAAAGCATTAAATACCTCTAGGAGACGAGGAGTAAGAACAGATTCTACTTTGCTAATTGATAAGGGCAATACATGACCTGTCTACTGTACTCTCCAACTACATTAAGATTTCTTCAGCTCCATTACTCCCTATAATTTTACAGGACTTACCTCTTCTTGAATGAATAACTTAAGAGTGCAAGCTAGATCTTGGAGTACAAAATACTCCATGGTCAGAGTACTTTTGTCCATGAGTTAAAAAAAATATTACAAGCCAAAACAAATTGGTAAAATATAATTCCACCTATAAGATGTGGACTGTGATTTATGGAAATCTGAATTACTGATATGGAATAGGAAAAATCAAAATGATTCTCCAAAGACAAAGAAAAATAACAAAGGACAGAAAAACTGAAAAAGAGACAATAGAAGTTAGGGAGAGAGAAAAGTTTCAATCTACTAAAAACTGATGTTGTTAAAGAGTAGGTCAGAATAAATAAACCAGGAAAAGCAAAATACAATTAAACTCAAACTTAAAAATTGCTTAGATCCAGGTCTACCTAAAAGTCTATGCAGATTTCTGAGTAACCGTGGTTACATCTTCCGCTTGGTGCCCATCCAGAATGTAGCCAGGAATGCAGTCAGCATCACCTTACAAACTGGATGTAAATCATTGGAGGATCTTTTCCCCAATCAGAAAGGAGTCACGGAATATTTAAATTATATTCAAAGTCATAGAATATAATAAAGACTCATACATATTTGACCATCATCATCATTATCTTCATCAGTCTCTGAAAAGTGCAACTGAATGGCCTCTGAGCAGACAAATGATAAGTTTGCATGTCATGGATAGAGGGAAATTTTGCTTCCCCCAATAGAGTACAAAAATATATGATGGTTTAGGTGCATATTTATAGAATAAACATACAGTGTGAAATTTTTTTAAAACTTTCTATAGAAAAACTATAGAAAATCTATAGATATTGTGATGCAGGATAAAACAGTATGTAGCTGATTTTTTAAATTGCTGTCATCAGTCTCCAGAGGTGTACACCAAAATATTGGTCATGCAATGTTTTTGCCTGCTGCTGTCCTTCCTCCATAACCTGGTTCTGTTTTATATGTGACTCCTCTTCTACATCCCATCCCATAGTTGTTCCAATCTCATAAGAATTTCTTAAAACAGTTATTACTCCATTTCTAGAGTCCTGTGCTAATTGCACCTGCTTTGCTTAAATTGCCTTCAATATATCTTGGACATGCTGGAACTTTAAATACTGGCTACTGTTTATTAAACTTTTACTATGTTCTAACCGTTGAATCACTTGCTTTGAATATTGAACTCATTTATTCATTGCAGCTGCTCATTAAGATTGGTAATAATATTATTGTCTTAATTTTTATGCAAATGAATGAACTGAGGCTCAGAGAAGTTAAAAAAAAAAAAACAACTCTAGGTTGTAAGAGTAAAAACAGAATTTGAAACAGGGTGTTTCTGATTCCAAAGTGCATGCACTGTTTAACCTCTACAGTGATAATTTTTCTCTTTTTTCCCTATCAGCCTGTTACCCTACAAGGCCTTCCTCTCTTTACATGCTTGAAGCAATATGACTGAAAAGTAATATACATTAATGGTGGTAGGCAAAAATAAAGCAATTTGTAGAACGTGTATTACCTGTAAAAGTGCCCACCATTATATAGATATCATTAATCCATGTTCTTCCCTGAGTTATACCATCATGAAGAAAGAAGTCTGGGGTTTCACACACACAAAAATATGCTTGTTACTCCACCTATTTTACCATGGGCTAGACGTTCTGTTGGGTATGGACATATAATTTAGGTGAGTTCAAAATGATCATTTCATTCATGGAGTTCACTGTCAAGTGCTTGTTTATTTTTTAGCTCTCTCGTGTTTTACACTCATTTCTATAGCATTTATTATGTCTATTATAGCAGTTAATATATCATGATAGACATTAATTCGTGAGTTTCTGAAGGGCAGGAATAATGAATGACTTGTCCCTCTCTGTTTATTCTCAAAGCCTAGCATAATTCTTGGTACAGGATATTTTTGATACATAATTATTGCTAATTTTACATTTTCCAGTTAAAGTGTTTAGGCGATGAAAGTTCTTATCATAGGCATGTATGCTGTCAGTGTAAATAAGATCTCACATTCTCAGCTGGGAGTGGAAGAAAAGATCAAGTGACTTGACAATAAACTTAATATGACTTCAAGCCCTCAATTTGCCAGTCTGAGAAAGCCTTTCTTGAATCCCTGAGGTGTGACCTCAGAAAAATGTGTCTTTTTATGTCATTTTATCCTAATTGTCTTCAAAATGGACCACTGCAGGGCCCCCTCAGGCTGTAGATTCTCAGTCAATGCGCAGCAGTTTTCTAAGAGCTCTCAGAACACAGCTGCCAACAAAACTGCAGAGACAGTGGCCAGAGCATCAGTGCAGATGCGTCAAGACATCTTCACAACCAGTCAGCCAAGCACCTCACAGGAGGTGGCAGCATCCATGAATGCCATTTCTCTACCTCTGCAACACATCGGCTCAAAGGAGAAACAGCCATTGCTCTCAGCTTGAAATTCTGCAATAAGCACCTCGCGCCGCCATCAGCCTCAGGTCCCACAGCTCTGCTCTATGAGATATTGACAGTCAACCCTTCATCCGACACATGCCAAGCAACAGCTGCTGAGTCAGAGGGTGCAACAATCCAGAAGCAGCTGAAGTGAAAGAAAAGCTTTTGCTTTTCTTTTTAACTGATAAAATTTCTTTTAAAAATATCTAGTTTTCATACCCTTACTGCATACAGCCCTAGGGGTTTTAGCGCTGTACCTCACAATTTCACCAGAATATATGATTCTCTGTAATTTTACTGAGGAAAACTTACAGAAGAAGTTTTCCTCAGTATTCAAAAAGAAAAAAAAATTCCTTTGAATAAAGTTGACCTCAACTATCTTCCTGTGGAGGGCCTGTGTTTGAATAATCAGTGTTATTGGTTCTGATCTTTTTTATTACATGAAAGAAAACAGTATCTATATCACTAAAACTATTATAAAATTTTCATAGTATATTTCAAGTACTTTAATGTTTTAAATATTTTAGTATAAGTGTTAACCATTCTGATTATAAAAGTAATAGATGTTCAATGTAAACAGTTTCAAAAATAGAGAAAAATAAAAAATAGAATTATTGGTGATCTTACCACTTAAAGGTAAGAGCTCTTCAACTTTCCATGTATTTCTTTCCTATCTGTAAGTTTAACAACCACCAATGCTTAGACATTTTCAGACTAGTCTACTAAACTGTTAGGACAAGGTAGTCAGGATTTTATTTCAATAGCACTTGAAGGGTTTCCTGGGGATAATGGGAGGAGTTATCCTAAGGGAGGAAGGAACCACAACCAATAGAACCTACTAACAAATAAGCAGTCAGCAGAGAGGGACAGCAGGTCTTGCAAGGAGGTAGTTGCTGAGGTTTGTTCTATGGTCCAGCTCCACTAGAATCTCTGAGAGAGGATGCTACAAATGAATGACAAAAGTCAACCTTCTCAGGAAGGTATTGATGGTGTGAGGATGTTCAGTTTTGGTTACTTTCTAGCTGACCATGATACAGAAGGATGAGGGGAGTTCTATTCACTTCAGCAAGAACAGCTAAGGCTTTGACATTTGCCTTTGGCAACGAAGGTTCCAGAACAACTGGACAGTATTGGAAATTCACAAGTTCTAACAGAACAGGAGGCTCCAGAAAATAAAAAAGAAGATTTTGGAATAAAATCAAGTTCTTTTTGAAAAGGGGAAGAACCAGGGTAATATAGAGCAATATCGTCATTGTTTATGCAGATGGTCAAAATGTATAATGTCCATTGATAGTAAGAAAATATTTATTCTCCTCTTAGGAAGTGCCAGTTTGTTAATAGGAAGTTGTCCCAGAACATGCTCCTCAAGACAGTAAAATAGGAAAATGTTACATTGCTGTGCATCACTAATAACTTGCAATTTCCTAGCTATACACACACACACACATACACACCACACACACACACACACACTCACAAAAACGAGAACTGCCCAGAAAAGGATAATGATGAGGAGGTCTGGAGAGAAAAGCAAAGAGATTGGAAAGAGATTGACAGAAAACAACTGTGCAAGGTGAAAGGACAACCTGTCAATAATACCTGGTAGAAGAAGTGGCTAAGGGATGTGGAGAAGAGACATGCTAATATTTGATTTTAGGTTGAAAGTTTGTTGTGCTATAACCCATCTTCATTGCCTACAAACAAGCAGTGTGAATGGTCTGCTACACACAGCTGCCTTGTGTTGATGATGCTTTGAAGAAATCAAAGAAAATTACACTCCACGTTTGAGGGAGTAACACGAAGGATGGCAGAACACAAGTTGTCAGTGTTCTGTAGGAACGGGATTTGAAGAAGACCTCACCATGAGAATATAAACTTTTACTAATGGGAAAAAACTTTTTACCATATAATATTATCATAGAAATATTAATGTCTATGGGTATGATGAAATTGGAGAAATGCTATTCTTTTTTACTTAAAGCACATCAACAATTTTGTTTTCAATATTCTTTTAATTTCCATTTTTATCTGCAAAGAATTCCATAAAAATATGAATGCAAATTTTAGGGGTTTTGATTATTGTTATTCTTATTATGGTCCCTTTGTTTTGCAGTTTTTGCTTTTCACTAGCCCTATGGATCAGTTTTTCCTTATTATAAAAGGTTGTAATTATAATTGTGTGCCTACATCTCTGAGTATTTTTTAAAGAAAATCTTAAAGGGAAATGAAAAAGTCTAAGAGAATGAAAGTTTTTCAAGTTTTTGATGCCTACTGATAAATTGTCCTCACAAAGGATCGCATCAATTTGCCTTCCTGCTAGCACAGTATGAGGACATCAAATTCCTTTAATGCAGCAAATCGCTAAAGGCCACATTAGACCTAATATTGAAAAAAGGGAGTGAGCATAATTACACAATGAGAATTTATCACAGTCTCTAAACAGTGAGTTAATGTTGAGTCCTAGAAAAGGGTGATAGGTGTAAACATCTAACCAAAACAGCATTTCTCTCAGTGACACTAGGTTCCTGACTTTTTTGTTGCAGCATTTACTTTAGAAAGCTTGTAACTGTTTTTTCACTGCCTCTTTAAAATGGAAACATTTCATAGTCTCCCAGTTTAGACAGGAAGGCAGGAACCTAACTATGGGAAGATGGGAGCCTCCAGTCAGGTTGTGAAACTACCTCCTGTCAGGAAAATATGTTTACTTTTCCTTTGGGTAAGAGCAGTTAACAAAGGCAAGTAGCCTATCTTTTCTCCTATTCCAATCCTTAAAAATCCCCGGCCCTATGTTTTTATGAAGTTGAGCACAGACTGAGTTTTGGCCTCTCCGCCCTTATGGTAATGGTCCTGAATAAGCCTTCTTTGCCTGTATAACTTTGTCCAGTGTGATTTTAGTTCAATGAAGCCACCAGAAAAGCAGAATATTTGATTTGCTATAATTGCAATCATCAATTGATATTGAAGTAAACTAATCAAAAATATTTTAAAATTCTATGCTATTTCTTTTACCTATCATAAATTTGCAAAGTAGTCCCAGTTATGGAGAATTGGGAAATATTTATACTTTAAAAGGGATTTTAAATTAAAATAAAAATTTTATTCTTTAAATATTAAATTACTATAAAGACTTGCAAAAAGCATGCACTTTTTCTAATTTTCTTTTTCCTTATTTATAAAATGACAGTTGCTGGATTACTACTGATTCTTATAGATTTAACAGGCTGGAGTCCAGTTTACTCTTTTACAAATTCTAAAACAACTGCCCTGCTATGGATGGTGTTTCTGCAACACCAATCAGCTGCTGCACAATTGGGAAATAGGAGAAATATGTCAATACAATGTAAACATAATCTGGTTCATGCATGATTTTTTTTTTTAATAAGCAAAGGAAACCAGGAAAGGAGGTAAAAACACAGCCTTCAGCAGTAAAGGATAAAGCCCTCAGCCTGCAGCAGCTGCAGTAACAGGAGACCTTTTAGCTCTGCATTAGCAAAACTACAAATAATTCCTGTACAAAAGAATCCCTCCCAGAGACCAGCACCCAAGATTCACATGGTTTTACCTCCTAAGAGGTCTCACTCCTCCTGAGCTCAACTTCAAAGCACCCCCACTGGTTAAGATCACTACTTCATTAAATGTGCCAATTTTATGCCAGTTAGGGTTGCCAGGCTTCCTCTGTATATTTTCTGTTGTGCTTTCAGTGGCTTCTATGGCAGTCTCCAGCCATATTGAACTACCTAGTCTCTTATCTCCTAAGGCACTGATTACTCTCTTGGTTAGTTCTATGATCACAAATTGTACTGGTGTGAGTGGTCTCCCCTCACCCTTACTCTGTTTTCCCCATTAAATCCTATTAGTAGTTCTAGTGGAAAATTTTGCAGAACATCAGGGTTTTGATTTGGGTGTTTTCTCAAAAGCAGAATCAGAACTTCTCTCTCAATCTACTGAAAACTGAAAAAAAAAAAAACATGGTGATAAGTTTCCTTTCATCATTCACATATTTATCCCAAAATTATGTAGGCACCTGACATGTGCTCATCTTTTCTATTGCCACACTGAAAAACACCTGAAAGTTTTGTATCTCTAATAGAGATGGAAATATTCTTGGTACATTTTCATTAATATTTTCCCTCCAAATATCCATTATGTGTATCAAAACACGTCCCTGAACATAAGAGAATGTTCTTGTTTTAAAATTCAACTCATGTTGCTACTTTGGCAGAGCTATAACTCTGATTCCCTCTCACTGGTGTTTCAGCATATCCTCACCTCGCTTTCATGAGGCTCTCAGGATGGGCATCAGCCCTGACAAGACAACCTCTATCAGTTCCTACCTGGCAGCTCACTTCACAGGTGCTCACACTTTTACTTCTACATCCTCAGGCTTCGTTTCACAGTTGTAGGTTTCAGTCAATAAACTAGATCACGTTTGGCTTTTTATCTTCCTGGAGCTGATTCATAACAGAGCCCATAAAACAAAGCAAGCCTGAACAAACACCCATGCCCATGCACTCACACACACGTACACACACACACACCACACACCACTGATTTTATTAGAAACCCATATTTCTCTCTCGGTTGCAGGACAAATTCTCACCTGATGCACTGTTTCAAAAGCTAGTATTTAAAATGCTAGAGAAAATATTCTTGTTGAGCTCAATCAAATTACTTAGCCTCCTATGGTTAGTGTATATTTCAGAAAGAATTTTAGACTCTCAAACATGTTGTTTGCTTACATAAGGACTGGTTAAAGCACAAGTAATATTTTAAAAAAATAACCAAAACCTCGCCCTAACTCATAGTGGATGACAAAGTTGAACTTGTCTTTAGAGTATATAGAATGGAAGCAAAGATGTGCATTAATATTGATGATACTGCAAATTGGAATGATAAAATCAACTTCTCTCTCCACCTCAACCCATATGTTTAGAATAGGGAGAAATATAAATATTTGTGCTCTGAACCAAATATTTTGGGACCCTCAAAATTCACACATTGAAATCCTATCTCCCAGGGAGATAGTATTAGTAGGTGGTATCTTTTGGACATGATTAGACCCTAAGGGCAGATCTTTCATGAATGGGATTAGTGGCATTATTTATAAATGAACCCAAGGGAACTCCATCACTTCTTTCATCATGTGAGGACACAATAAGAAAACACCATAAATGAGCTAGAAAATGGGCTCTCACCAGATATCAAATTTACCTCATCTTGGACTTCTCAGCTTTCAGAATTGTAAGAACTAAAATTTTGTTTTTATAAGTCACCTACTCTATTGTACTTTGTTATAGTAACCTAGAGAGACTAAGATCCTTTATCAAAATATTAATTAATCATTTACAAGTAATTACTTTAAAGTTTCTTTCTAGGTACTTGTGTAGCTAAGGCAATGTAAGATGCACATGATTCATCCGCAACCCAGGAGCATTCCATAGCAGGGGGACTCAATTACCACATACTAATATGAACCACTAATTGCATTACAGTGAGGCAGCCCTTCACTCTCTATTATAGTTAAGAAAATATATTCCTCCTCCTTAAAGTTTTAGAATATACTGTCTCAGGGAAGTAACTATATTCCCCAAAATTGTGTCATCTGGGTGCCTCTGAATCTTCTGGATGAAGAAAAAACTCAAAAGGCACATACCCAACTGACCTGGGCAGGGACCCCTAGCAATGACCACATCCAAAACTGCTGACTTTAAAATGATTAGATTATGAGAACTGCAATGTGATCACTCCATTCTGGTTTGAATGGACTTATAGGGTGGTAACTGTCAGTAGATGGGTATGGCTGCAGGAAGTGGGTCACTGGGGGCCTGTTCTGGAAGGGTGCACCTTCTCTACTGTCCCTTCTCCTCTCACTCTCTGCTTCCTGGCCACCATGAGGTAAGCAGTGCTCCTTCACCAGGTCCTTCTGCCAAGAAGTTTTGCCTTATCTTGAGCCCACCACAATGGAGTCAGCTGACCATGGACTGAACCTTGCAAACCATGGGCCAAAATAAACTTTTCCTCCTCTAAATTTTTCTTGTCAGATAATAGGTTTGTAGTGATGAGAAGCTGACTAACACACGATGCACATGAGCAGCACAGCACCATGCATTTCCCAGGCTCAAAAGTTGAGTTCCAAGTAGCTACAAATGCCTAGCACCACTATCTATGTTACCAAAGTAGTCATGAACCTTATAGTGTTATTTCACTGGTGCATTACCTAAAATATGCTATTGCATTTGGTGGTAAATACAGAGACACAATAAAAAATTTTATGTTAAAGATATTATAAGCAGACCAGGGACACAAAGGGTTCTGCAACTCCTACCTAGAAGACACAGCTTTTATAAACAGAAGAAAGAGGGTAGGACATCTGATCAGCATAGGCTTGCTCCATACCTTTGGGTAAACCATGTATTTCATATATCTTACCACACCTTTAAATGCAAAACAGAGTGTAATATTAGCCTCATAATAATCAGTGCTGAATAGTTAACAGAAAGCACCAATCAAAGCCAAGACGGTGAAACCAATAATTTCATTTATATTATATGCATTTTGAAAATGTTTATTATAATAGTTATAAGGGAACTGTCTGGGGTTTTTTTTTTTCCTTTTTATACAGTGCCTTGTATTGAAAACAAAAATCTTTTCAATCGACCACATTTTCCCCGGTTTTAATGTAGATATAAAGTTCTCAGAGCTTCACCACTGGTTTGGTTTATACAACACCTCATAGCTCTTCTATTTCAGCTAATGGCATATAAATTCCTCTGCCTGGGAGTACTGTTGCTTAAGGCCTATTATTGCATCCCATGAACAAGGGTATAATTGGGAGAAAGACAGAGAATAATCACACTTAGGAGTTGATATATGGTTTCTTACAACAGAAATACCTGAGAAATTTAATATACCGTTAAGTTGCTCGATAGTCTAGAAACTTCCAAGATCCAGTTTTGTTAGAAGAACACTAAAAGGATAAGCAGCAGAAGTACTTTCATCTTATCACTTTTGTTATATTATATCCACACATTTAATAAATTTTTATTAAGTACTTAATGTGTACTACTTATCTAAACCTTGGGACCCAATAGAAAATTAGCAAGTTTATTTGATCATTGTTCTATTTGGAAGAATGAAGAGGTGAAGTGTAAAGACAATAAGCAATTGAAGAACTAAAATAATTTTATTTAGTATTTTTAAAAGTACGTAGTCAGAGAAGTCATGGAAGATATCTCTGGGGAGGTGAACTACAAACAGAGCCTGGAAGGAGGCAGTGGGAGAGAAGGCCCGGGGAGATTTGAAGAAAGAATTTTCCCAGCAGGCAGAACACTTGGTACCTTGACCTTTAGATGGTAAACAGTTGTGGGGTTTTTTTGTTTGTTTGTTTAAGAGAACCCAAATAAATGCCAATATGGCCAGAGGGAATGAGTAAGGAGTAAACAGAGAGAAATGTTAAAATGTGGGCAATGGCCAAAGAAGGCAACTAGTTTAGGATTTTAAACAGGAGGCGGATGGGATCAGATGTATGTTTTGTGGAGATTTAATTCCCCTTGAGGGCTGGCACTGGTGGGAGAGAAGATGAAAGTAGTATTATAATGTGGAACAGATATCATCGAGAGAATTCCATTAAACTTCTCTCTGTCTCAGAATTAGGCTAGAATACTACATTCTTACAGTGGACTGTTAAATGAAATCTTCAGGATTGCAGATAGACCAGTGTTGTCTCATTTTAAGTCATCTCAGAATCAAAATGAGTCATGACAACCAAATAAACGTGGTGGATAAAAAAAAAAAATACCAGTCAAATCTCAGGTTATATTCAAATACTTGCCTAATCAATTTTCTGGTATTAGTAAACTCGAACTTTTCTTTTTCAGTGCAGAAGATATAAGAAATTTGAAGTCATTGCTGTTTTTTAAAATTTGTTTATTTTTATTTTTCAAAATAGTAGAATGCATTTCAAGTCACAGTACACATATGGAGCACAATTTTTCATTTCTCTAGTTGTAAACAAGGTAGAGTCACACCATTCGTGTCTTCATACATGTACCTACGGTAATGATGTCCATCTCATTTTACCATCTTTCCTACCCCCGTGCCTCCTCCCTTCCTTTCCCTCCCCTTTGCCCTATCCAAAGTTCCTCCATTTCTCCCATGTTCCCCATGCCCACCCTCATTATGGATCAGTATCTACTAATCAAAGAAAACATTCGGCCTTTGGTTTGGGGGGATTGCCTTACTTCACTTAGCATAATATTCTCCAACTCCATCCATTTACCTGCAAATGCTATAATTTTATTCTCTTTTAATGCTGAGTAATATTCCATTGTGTATATATATCACAGTTTCTTTATCCATTCATCTATTGAAGGGCATCTATGTTGCTTCCACAGTTTAGCAATTGTGAATTTTGCTTCTATAAATATTGAAGTGGCTGCATTACCGTACTATGCTGTTTTTAAGTCTTTAGGGTATAGACTGAGGAGGGCATAGTGGGTCAAATGTTGATTCCATTCCAAATTTTCTAAGGAATCTCTGTACTGCTTTTCAGATTGGTTGCAGTCCCACCAGCAATGTATGAGTGTGCCTTTTTCCCCACATACTCACCAACACTTATTGTTGCTTGTATTCTTGATAAGTGCCATTCTGACTGGAGTGAGATGAAATCTTAGAGAAGTTTTGATTTGCATTACTTTAATTGCTAGAGATGCTGAACATTTTTCCATATATTTGTTGATGTATTGTATTTCTTCTTCTGATAAGTGTGTATGTTCAGCTCCTTAGCCCATTTATTGATTGGGTTATTTCTTGGTGTTAAATTTTTGAGTTATTCATATATCCTGGAGATCAGGGCTCCATCTGATGTGGGTATAGCAAAAACGTGCTCCCAAAGTACAGGCTTTCTTCACCTCATTGCTTGTTTCTTTTGCTGAGAAGAAGCTTTTTAGTTTGAATTCATCCCATGTATTGATTCTTGATTTTCTTACACTTTAAGAGTCTTGTTAAGGAAGTCGGAGCCTAATCCGACATGATAAAGAGTTGAGCCTAATTTTTTCCTCTATTAGATGCAAAATCTTTGGTCTGATTCCCAGGTCCTTGATCTACTTTGAGTTGAGTTTTGTGCATGATGAGAGATAGGGGTTTAGTTTTATTTTGCTGCATATGGATTTCCAGGTTTCCCAGCACCATTTGTTGAAGAAGCTATCTTTCTTCCAATGTACATGTTTGGCACTTTTGTCTAGTATAAGATAACTGTATTTAACTGAGTTTATCTTTGTGTCTTCTATTCTGTACCATTGGTTTACATGTCTATTTTGGTGTCAATACCATGTCATTTTTGTTACTATAGCTTTGTAGTATAGTTTAAGGTCTGTTATTGTGATGCCTCCTGCTTCATTCTTCTTGCTAAGGATGGCTTTGGCTATTCTGGGTCTCTTATTCTTCCAAATGAATTTCATGATTGCCTTTTCTATTTCTATAAGGAATGATGTTGGGATTTAATTGGAATCACATTGGATCTATATAGCACTTTGGGTAGTATGGCCATTTTGACAATAATGATTCTTCCTATCCAAGAGCATGGGAAATTTGGCCTTGTTCTATTTCTTTCTTTAGTGTCCTGTAGTTTTCATTGTAGAGGTCTTTCATCTCTTTTGTTAAATTGATTCCCAAGTATTTTATTTTTTTTGAGGCTATTATGAATGGGGTGGTTTTCCTAATTATTCTTTCAGAGGATTCATCACTGATGTATAGAAATGCGTTTGATTTATAAGTGCTGATTTTATATCCTGCTACTTTGCTGAATTCATTTATTAATTCTAGAAGTTTTCTGGTGGAATTTTTTGGATCTTCTAAGTATAGTATTATGTAACCGGCAAATAATGATAGTTTGAGTTCTTTTTTTCCTCTTTGTATCCCTTTAATTTTCTTCATCTGTCTAACTGCTCTCTGGCTAGAGTTTCAAGGACAATATTGAATAGAAGTGGTGAAAGAGGTCATCCCTGTCTTGTTCCCGTTTTTAGAGGGAATGCTTCCAATTTTTCTCCATTTAGAATGATGTTGGCCTTGAGTTTAGCATAGATTGCTTTTACAATGTTGAGGTATGTTCCTATTATCTCTAGTTTTTCTGGTGTTTTGAACATGAAAGGTGCTATATTTTGTCAAATGCTTTCTCTGCATTAATTGATATAATTATATGATTCTTATCTTTAAGTCTACTGATGTGATGGATTACGTTTATTGATTTCTGTATGTTGAACCAAACTTGCATCCCTGGAATGAACCCCACTTGACCATAGTGCACTTTTTTTAAAATATGTTTTTGTATATGATTTGCCAAAATGTTATTGAGAATCTTTGCATCTATATTCATCAGTGATATTGGTCAGAAATTTTCTTTCTTTGATGTGTCTCTGTCTGGTTTTGTTATCAGGGTGATACTAGCCTCAGAGAATGAATTTAAAAGGGTTCCCTCCTTTTTTATTTTATGGAATAATTTAAGGAGTATTGATGTTAATTCTTCTTTGTATGTCTTGTAGAACTCAGCTGAGAATCTTTCTGGCCCTGGGCTTTTCTTGGTTAATAGGCTTCTGATGACATCATCTATTTCCTTCCTTAAAATTGATCTGTTTAAGTCATGAATGTCCTCCTGGTTCAGTTTGGGTAGGTCATATGCCTGTAGAAATTTGTTGGTGTCTTTGAGGTTTTCTATTTTCCTGGAGTATAAATTTTAAAAATAGTTTCTAATTATCAATCCAGTTTGTATTTCAATAGAGTCTGTCATGATATTTCCTTTTTCATCATGAATTTTAGTAATTTAGGTTTTCTCTTTCCTTTTTGTTAATGTGGCTAAGGGTTTGTCAATGTTATTTAGTTTTTAAAAGAACCAGCTTTTTGTTTTGTCAATTTTTTGAATTGTTTCTTTTGTTTCAATTAAATTTATTTCAGCCCTGATTCTAATTATTTCCTGTCTTCTACTTTTTTTGGTGTTAGTTTGTTCCTCTTTTTCTACAGTTTTGAGATGTAATGCCATATCATTTAATGGTTGACTTTTTCTTCTTGTAATTAATGAGCTTAGCACTGTCTTCATAATGTCCCAGAGATTTTGATATGTTGTATTAAAGTTCTCATTTACCTCTAAGAATTTTTTTATCTCCTCCCTGATGTCTTCTCTTACCCATGCATCATTCAGTAGTGTGCTATTTAGTTTCCAGGTGTTGGAGTAGTTTCTATCTTTTAATCTGTCATTGATTCCTAATTCCATTCCATTATTGTCAGATAGAATGCAGGGTAGTACCTCTATTTTTTTGTATTTGCTAAGACTAGCTTTGTGGCATAGCATATGATCTACTTTGGAGAAGGATCCATGTGCTGCTGAGAAAAAGGTGTATTTGCTTGTTGATGGATGGAATATTCTATATATGCCTGTTAAGTCTAGATTATTGATTGTTTTATTGAGTTCTGTAGTTTCTTGGTTTACTTTTTGTTTGGAAGACCTATCCAGCAGTGAGAGAGGTGTGTTAACATCACCCAGTATTTTTGTATTGTGATCTTTTGGATTCTTGAAGTTGAGAAGTGTTTGTTTGATATACATAGATGCCTCATTGTTTGAGGCATAGATATTTAAGAGTGTTATGTCTTATTGATGTATGATTCCCTTAGGCACTTTATCCCTTTGCACTAACTTGGGTTTGAAGTTCACATTTTCTGACATGAGGATGGAAACCCCTGCTTGTTGTATCCATGTGAGTGATACATTTTTTCCCATCCTTTTGCCTTCAGTCTGTGAGTGTCTTTTCCTGTGAGATGAGTCTTTTGATGGCAGCATATTGTTGGGTCTTTTAAAATTCAATCTGCTAGTCTATGTCTTTTAATTAATGAGACCATTGGCCATTGGCATTCAGGGTTATTATTGAGACATGTTTTGCATTCCCAGTCATTTTGGTTCATTTTTGGTTTTCGACTTGACTGGGTTTCTCCTTTGATTGTCCTTTCCTTTAGTGTAGTTCCTCCCTTTGTAGATTTTCCTTGTTGTTTTTTATTTCATCTTCATGGAATATTTTGCCAAGAATGTTGTGTAGTGCAGGCTTTCTTGCTGTAAATTCTTTTAACTTTTGTTTATCTTGGAAGGTTTTTATTTCATCATCAAACCTAAAACTTCATTTTGCTGGATGTAAGATTCTTGGTTGGCATCTATTGTTTTTCAGAGCTTGGTATATGCTATTCTAGGATCTTGTAGCCTTAAGGGTCTGGGTTGAAAAGTCTGCAGAGATCCTAATTGGTTTCCCCCTATATGTAATCTGATTCCTTTCTCTTGTGGCTTTGAAAATTCCCTCTTTATTCTGTATGTTAGCTATTTTCATTACAATGTGCCTTGGTGTAGATCTGTTGTGATATTGTACATTTAGTGTCCTGTATGCCTCTTATAATTGATTATCCAATTTGTTCTTCATGTTTAGAAAATTTTCTAATATTATTTCATTGAATAGATTGTTCATTCCTTTGGTTTCTTAAATTTGGTCTTTTCATGTTATCCCATAATTCTGGGATGTTCTCTTCATGGTTTCTTACCATCTTCACTGTGTGGTCAACTCTATTTTCAAGATTAAATATTTTGTCCTCATTGTCTGAGGTTCTGTCTTCCAAGTGATCCAATCTGTTGGTGATGCTTTCTATTGAGTTTTTAATTTGGTTTATTGTTCTTTCATTTTAAGGATTTCTCTTTGATAATTTTTCAGAATCTCTTATTGAAGTAATAAGAGATCTCCTTATTGAAGTAATCTTTTGCTTCTTGTATTTGCCTAAGTAGCTCTTTATCAAAATGATCTTTTGCTGCTTGTGTTTGCTCTCTTATATCATCCTTTAACTCAGAGAACATTTTAATTATGTACATCTTGAACTCTTTCTGTGACATTTCTTCTGCTGTGCTGACTATGGATTCTAATAATGTAGTATCTTGGTTTGTTTGGGGAACTTTCTTCCATTGTTTTTTCATGTTGTTCATGTGTCTTCTCTTCTAGTACTTGATATTGCTTATGGGCCCCAGCCAGTGTCAAAAGCTGGTAGTTGCCCCAACTAAAGATGGTGATGGACTATCCTTGCAGTAGCAGGATAATCCAAGATGGCGACAAAGGTGTCCCAAGATAGAGGCCTCTGCTTTCACAGATAGGGTGTCAGAGCAGGCTGGGTGGTGGCATTGGACAAAGTGTTCAGAGATGCAGCTCTGTGGCATGTAGTGTTGTGGTGGGCAGCTGTTTCCGGTCCCTGTCTGACTAGGCCACCATCTTGGAATTAGTCATCATTCTTTATCAGTAATATTTGTTGGTCTTTACCCAATAATATTTGTAGGAAATAAGACAATAAATTTTCTACTTATTCACATTAACAGATGGTTTATGGTATCACAATATGTTATACATACTGAAAAGCTTATATAAGTGTTAACTTGGTCTATTGTCATAACTTAAAGCATGCATGAAACCATCACTCATAATAAAAATCTCCAAAGATCCCTGCACTCCCTTTCAGTCACTACTCCTTCAGAGTTGTCATTATCCTGACTTTTAACAGCATAATCATGTCTATTTTTGTTCTTTATATTAATGAGAACATGTGGTCATTATCTTCCATGCCTGGTTTCTTTCTTTCAATATTATATTTGAGATTTATCCAAATTATTGTGTAGTTGTTGGGTTACTCTTAGTGCTGTCAATGTATTATCCAGTCTAGAGGTATGTTGCTATAAACATCTAGTAGTCAGCTTTAGGGAAAAATGAAATATGTTTATGTGGATATTTGTATATATTCACGTATGCACACAAATATGTATACATATGTACACACATATAAAAACACATAAACACTTTTTCTTGGGCATATACCTATAAATAAAATTGCCAATCCATATGCTATGCACATTATAAACTTTAATATGTATTTCTAGGTTTTCCAAAGATATTATGCCAATTTACACGAGTAGCGTACACTTATTCCTGTGGTTCCACATCCTGGAAAGGGCTAGTTTTGTTTTTATATCTAGTATTACTTCATAGATAATGAAATACTCATAATAATTATGAAATACTTTGGGAACATTAATCTATCCAGAGATGTGTTGCATCTCCCACATCATTGATATATTTTCAGTTTGGAAATCATTGCTAGCCTCAGTAACACATGTTACAGAAATGGAAAAGGCATGAGATGACGGTGTGAAGCTGACACCATGCACCTTCATCATCAGTTCCTGTGGGCCACATACTAAAAGCAAGCTACTGCTTTACATGTAAGTCGCACGTCATAAAAAACAACAGAATGCCAGTCATCTACCTAGGCACTTGATGACTTGATTTTCTGGTTAATAACAAAATATTTTCCATAATATTAAGTTTTTACCTTGAGAGCTTGTTTGGCGGTTCTAGCAGGGGAGTGCAGCTAGTCATATACCCTTGAGCAAAGAATGGTCCTCGTCTATCAGGGAAGGTCGTCCTCTTCGACTGAACGTGCAGCTTCAGGAGGGACGCACATGGAGCAGTGAAGGAAGAAGGGGACACCTGCCTAGCCAGCCAGATCAGCCGAATCAACCCTGGCGATCAATGGGGTGACAGATGTCGCAGCCAGATCACCCTCACATCTGGTGGAGTGGTAGCGTGCTCGCCTAGCACGCGTGAGGCACTGGGCTCAATCCTCAGCACCACATAAAAATAAAGATATTCTGTCCACCTACAACTAAATAAATAAAATTTTAAAAAAATATATTGTTTTTAAATATACTTCTTATATTAATTAAATCCTGAATTCAGTCAACTATTATGTTGTAATCAAGCATGATTTTGTCAAAAGACCATCTCCAGATAGTTCATAAAAGGCATGTTTTAATCAGTAAGGAAACACACTGATTCTAAAATTACTGTTTTGGAGACATTTGTCTAAAGCAGTCTCACGTATTAAAAAGTTTCACCCTTCAGTTTTAGAAACAAATTCAACTTTAACAACATTTCATGAAATAATTATACTCTGTGAGCATAGGAATGGTTGGCCGAACACTACACACTCACACTGAATACTACACACTCATAACTATCCTATGCTGAAGTTCTGTACTAGTATCTAGAAACAGTTAGCCAGCCATTGAGTGAGCTGTAACCCCAGTTGTTCCAAAATGCCCATGAGTGACACTGAGTCATAATACATGAGTGGTATGTGTATGATAGAGTCTTGTTTAGACCACCCAGCTCAGTAATTAAAATGGTATATTTTTCACATACTCATCAAGGAAAGGCAGAATATTCAATAGGAAAATGTCAGTTAATGTTGTGTTTAATCATGTCTGTCTTAGTCTGTCTTCTATTGCTATAACTAAAAACCACAGACAGCTTACAAAAAATAAAAGTTTATTTGCTAAAAGCTGTGAAGGCTGAGAAATTCAAACTCAAGTGGCTGCATCTTAGTGAGCTTCCTCTTGCTGGTAGGGACTCCCTGCAGAGTCCCAAGGCAGTGCAGGGTATCACATGGAAAGACAGAACATCCTAACTCAGGTCTGTCTCTTATAAAGGCACAGACTCATTAGACAAGGGTTCTACCTTTATGGCCTTATTTAACCTTAATTACCTATCAAAAGTAAGTATTAAAATTACCACCTCCAAGTACCATAATCAGATTAAGCTTTTTCCATCTTAATACCACACAGTGAGGATTACATTTCAATGGAAGTTTGGGTGGGAACATTCCAACCATAGCAAAGTCCAAGTAACGGAATCAAAAGTATCGATCTTCCTTCACCTATCCAAGCATTCTTTATCCTAGTTTCTGAATAGGCATTTTTTTCTAGAACAAATTACAATTGTTTAGGAAACAGGCTGAGATATTACAGTCCTTTATTCAAAATTAAGCACTGGTAAATTTCTTAATGAGATTTTAAAAACACAATAGTGATTAAAAATACTATTTTTTTCTGGGGAAAAATAGGTAACAGATGTGATATTTTAATGTGTGTTGGACACATTTTATATATTTTTATGAAAGAGCCAGCATCTAATAAGATACCTGTATATCCTTTGAACACTTTCTCAAATGCAAGATTCTCCAACTACTGACTATATTAACTATTTCCCAGGATTTATGATTGTGATGCTGGTGGTTAGCTTATCATGTAAACAATTGTGATGATCATTGATCATAGTCATAATTATTATTAGTGGGAGTAAAGAGTTCATTTTGTAAATCCTATGGGCAAAGTTGTACTTGGCATTGTGGGAATGCTGGAATTTCCATTGGCTAGTGAATGTGTACCATCTCCTCTTCTGATAAGAATAGTGCTTCTGTAATAAGTCAGACAGAACAGGGATTCTGTGCTCCTGTTTACTCTGGCCTGTGGACTTGGTTCTTACCACAGCCAACCCTCAATGAAACCTGCACATACTGAGATCTACTCTGCCCTTCTTGTTTCATTCAGATTCTCTGCCAAAAATTATCTAAATTCAGTAAAATAAATATAAAAATATAGTATTGTAGTATTTAACTTAAAAGAAATTTAAGAAGTTTGGTTGTCTGTTGGGTTTTTGGTTGTCTTACATAATAGGACAGAGTAGACAATTCAGCACAGCACCTATGAGCCCAGGTATCAAGGGAAGACAGAGTCTAGACTCTCCGCCTCGTGAGATAGGAGAATTTGAGCAAGTTCATGAAGCTGGTGGAAACTGTTTCCTCATCTATAAAATTAGAGTCATAATATTTACCTCACAGAATGTTTTATGAAACAGAAACATGAGAAAATAAACATATAGCTTTGCAAATAACATCTGATCCAACTCTCACTGCATTTCAAGATTATTGTTGAAAGCTAATACTTAGGAAAAATACCACCTTAGAGATGAATATATTCACAAACATGATCTGAAAAAGTTCATCCTCAAAAGCAGCTGCAGAATTGGTAGTGGAGCCAAGGTTACACTAGAAAATATTTGATCACATTACAACAGGAATTTAGCATCTTCCTAAAACCCAGCATCTTGCTCATGCAAGCTCTCACTCTCTTTATATTTCTTTCTCCTTTGGGAAAAGTGTACATGCACACATTAGTTGGAAATAGAGTCTTAATTTTAGTGTTCTAGGCCAGGCCTCAAAAACTTCTGATAAAAAGGAAAATGCTTTTAGAAGTGACTAAATTTCTTATTTTTGCTCTAAACAGCCCATTGTAGGTGAAAGGGCACTGAATGGGAGGTCAGCAACTAGGATGGCAGAGCCAGTTTGGCTTCTCAAAAGCTCTGTTGTCTTAGACATTCAGTAAACCTCAGGTTTACTGAATGTTCACATGCCACAAAGGAAGACTGTCGGAGAAGGTGAAAGAAAGAAAGAAAGAGAGAGAGAGAGAGAGAGAGAGGGAGGGAGGGAGAGAGAGAGAGAGGGAGGGAAGGAGGGAGAGAGAGAGGGAAGAAAAGAAAGAGGGAGAAAGAGAGGGAAAGAAAGAAAAAGGGAAAGAGAAAGAGAAAGAAAGAAAGAGAGAGAGAGAAAGAAAAAGAAAGAGAGAGGGAGGGAGGAAGAAAGCTTAAAACTAGAAAAAAAGATACGAAGTGGCTGTATAAAGGCCTCACCTATTGACCATTACTCTAACTATAAATGGATTAAATTTTTTTTAAGAATAACAAAGATAAAATATCATATTTTCTGATTTCAAGTATATTACAAATTTACAATAATAAAGGCAGTATGGTATTGGAACAAAGATAGGTGGGCATACTAATAGAAAAAAAATAGACTACCCCAAATAAAACTGTGCATGCAGAGTCAATTCATTTTCAACAAAGACATCAAGAATGTACAATGAGAAAAGGATAATCTTTTCAATAAATGATGTCGGGAAAACTAGATATTCACATGTAACAGAATGCAATTGGACCCATATATCATACAAAATATAATGCCCTCAAAATGGGTTAAAGATTTGAATGTAGGGTCTGAAACTGACACTTCAAGAAGAAAACATAGAAAAAACTTCCTGACATTGGTCTTGCCAATGATATATATATTTAATATTTCTCCAAAATCTCAGACAATAGAAGCAAAATTTTTAAAATGGAATTATATTTTTAAATATTCTGCACAACAAAGGAAATATCAATAAAATGCAAATGAAACTTATGAAATGAGAGAAAATATTTGTAAACCATACCTCTAATAATGGGTAATTTTCAGTATATGTAAGGAATTCATAGATCTTAATAGTTTCATTTTTTTTAAGAACACTCAAAAAATGAACAAAAGACTTGAATAGATATGTTTCAAAGGCAGTTACAAATGGCCAACAGGTTCAGGAAAAAGCAAAAATATGCAAATCAAAACCACAATGAGATCACTTCACAACTGTCAGAACAGCTATGATGAAGAAGCTAAAACTTAACTTGTTAGCTAAGATATGGAGAGTATACACTATTAATGTCATATAAATTGGTTTAAATATTATGAAAAATAGTATAGCGATTCCTGAAAAAAATTAGAAATAGGACTACCACATGATCCAGCAATTCTACTGCTGATTATATGCACTCAAAGGAAATGTAATAAATTAAAATCATTATCTCAAAGAAATATCTGCACCTAACATTTATTGTCATATTATTCATTAGAGCCAAGATTTGGAAACAACTTAAGTATCTACCAATGGATACATGGATAAAGAAAATGTGTATGTGTGTGTACACATGCACACACACAAACGATACAGATGCATGGATTGTTATTTAACCATAAAATAGAAGGAAATTCTTGCCATTTGTGACAACATGGATGAACCCAAAGGACATTATCCAAAATGAAATAAGCTAGACAAAGACAAAGACTGCATAAACTCACATATATGTGAAATCTAAAAAGTCACATCAACAGAAAGTAAAGGTGGTTACCAGAGCCAGAAGACTGAAAGAAATTGGAAGATGTCGGACAAAGTGCAGAAAGTTTCAGTTATACAATAAGTTCTGGAGATTCAAAGTACAGCACTGTGACTATAGTTACTTGTAGTGTATACTTGAAATTTGCTGAGAGAATAGACATTAAGTGTTCTCAAATGCGCAAGCTCAAATGCGCGGGCGCTTGCTCGCGTGCGCACACACAATTATGTGAGATTATGGAAATGTTAATTAGCTTGTGGCGATCATTTCACAATGTATATGTATATAAAAACATGATGTTGTGTACCTGAAACATACAATTTTTGTCAATCATATCTCAGTAAATCTGGAAAGAAACAATTAAACATTAAATTAAGACTGCAAAAATCCTTTTTAAAAAAGGAAAACTAAAAGCAGACTCATCCAGGTCTTTGTATGGCTTTCCCAATATCTCCCAAACCCTCTCATGACTCCCAAGAAGATTCATTCAGGAAGACAACTAATTGAAAAATTAATAGACTGGATAACTGAAAACCATTGGATTGAAAAATTGTTAACTGAAACATTAAACTTCAATGTTGCCATATTTAATGGTGGTCCTGAATCATTGTATTTTGTGCTTTGAAATCTGATATCTAGGAACACATCAAGAAAGCTGGGGGGCTGTGGTCCTAGCTCAGTGGTAGAGCATTTGCCTACCATGTGTGAGGCACTGGGTTTGATTCTCAGCACCGCATACAAATAAATAAACTAAAATAAAGGTTCATTGACAACTACAATTTTTTTACAAAATAAGATGGAATATTAAAAAGAAGAAGAAGAAGAAAGCTAGGAGAGCAAATATGATTGTCAGCTAGCAGAGGCAGAGCCCTATGCTGACCACAGTGCTGAGACTTGCCCCTTGGTGTGGCTTCACAGCCACAGGCTCATTCTTCAGACTGTGCTTTTCAAAGGGAATTCAGTACTGCAACAGTAGCAGGAGAACACTGGGACTCTTGAAGGCCTTCCTTGGCCCTCCAACAAAAACAGCTTTGCTTATTGTGCCATATGTGTGATTTCATCAAAACATGGTGTTTGAACAGAAGATTCTGAGCCCCTAAAATTTGAAAGCCACTGCACGGAGCCATCACTGCTCTCTCTCCACTTATAGCTTATCCACAAGTGTCCTGCAGCACTTTTATCTGGCAGGTGTCAGTGACAGCAGCAAACAATTTTGACATTTCCACAAGGATTGTTCTTATCCTTCCTGGAAGCCTGATGGACAGTCAGTATGGTGAAGACATTCTGATATCTTCGTCCTAATATAATTTACTGCATTTGTATAGCATTTTGGAAACACAATTTTTTCCTCATTTTTTTCCTTCTTAAGAACCGATGGCAAAAATAAGGAAGATTTAATTTTTACTTTGAAACCAAGGCTAGGATAATATATGTACTTTAGTAGAAATAAAAAAGCTCATCAGTGCAAGAAAAGAGACTATGTCCTCTAGGCAACCTTATTTGGACAGAGAAAAATAGTCGCAGACAAAGAGGCTAAAGACGAAGACTTTCTTGTATTATTATTTATATTTTTCTTGCAAATGAACCTCTACATTTCACAGAATATATATATATGCATACACATGTATGAAATAATATATATGAAAATATTCTCAGAGAATGAAATCCACTCATGCATTCAACATTTCACAATGAAAATGTCACTTTACTATTCAGTAACCTGAGTGGCATGCTTTTTAACACAAATACTTCAGAGCCCTGTATTTTAGGCTTAATTATAAATTTTTGAATTAGGCTTAAGAACGTGTGACCCCCTCAGACAAGATATTCAAAATCAGCTGGGTGCGGTGGTGCAAGACTGTAATCCCAGCACTTTGGGAGGCTGAGACAGGAGAATTGCGAGTTCAAAGCCAGCCTCAGCAACAGTGAGGCGCTAAGCAACTCAGTGAGACCCTGTCTCTACATAAAACACAAAATAGGGCTGGGGATGTGGCTCAGTGGTCAAGTGCCCTTGAGTTCAATCCCCAGTACAAAAAAAAAAAAAAAAAGATATTCAAAATCAAGAATATTGCTGAGAGAAGGGACACAGGAATTGCCTACCTAAGTGAAGAATGTTAAAGGAAACAGAAGTGACCCTCAGGACTACTGATGATGCTGTCTTATAGTAGGAACAATCTTTGACTCTGGGGAGCCACAGTACTATAGAGATCTAAAGCCCATCTACTTTTTGAAGGTCCCTTAAAGAAGTCAGTCAATGAGTACTTTGAGTGTCCAGTCTCACACTTAGAAATAGGATGTGTCTTTTGAAGTCAAGTATCTAATTAGCAGATTCTTGGGCCTTGCCATGTTAAGTGAAGAACTTTCCCCTGGAATGACTACTGTCTTTATTCTCTGTAAATTGAAACATTAGTATGCTTTTAAGATGGCAAACCAACTCAATTTGCAAAATCAGATATATTCACACGTACATTTTATAACTTTCTTTTCCTTTAGTTGGTGCTGTAAAAGCAGATGCTTGTGCACCTTTACTTTTATCTAAGCCAGGGGTTAGAATTACTGATAATTTTTAAATTAAAGATGAAATAAAATAGACAAATTCTAAGTTCCCTAAACTTTTCTCTGTGATCATTACAATGTGTGGGTGTGTAACAGAACACATAAGTAACTACAATTTTGTCTAGAGTTAATATTTTCTCTGTCTGGAATTTTCTGTCTTAAAACTGGAAACCCACAGGGACCATAGCCCAAGCATCCAGGTACAGTAGTAAAAAAAAAGAGTATTGCTCCATTTAATTTATTGCTTTGAATATTCTCTCATTTATCAAAAAGAATTAGTGTGCACTACTATAGACAAGTCTCTGCTAAGTAGTGAGCATAAAATAAAATGATCAGCAAAAAAGGGTCTATATTCTCATTAAGTTTACAGTCAGATTTTTAGGCATTCCCTCAGCCTAGTTATTTTTATTTTACATACAATTCTAACAACCATATATATCTAAATGTTTAACAAAGATTGTTCCTACTGTAAGAGCAGAAATATCAAAACACAAAGAGAAAGGACTACCTGAAATTATAATAAGAGCAGAGGAAAAGGAAGAACTAGTAAGGAAGGAGAGAAGAAACTTAGGATTCATTTGTTTACCAAGAAAGATCAATCTTCATAAGTCTTTGGTATAAAAAATTGCAACCACAATTTCTTAATAACAATAAGAAAATGCCATGAGTCTTTAGAACACAAGATTTGTAATGCTAAGCATCAGATGAAAGTAAAAAAACAAAATGCGAATCAAGCATTCCATCTCAAAAAGCTAGGAAAAAATACCTTAAGAAAAGCAGAAGACAGAGATTAATAAATAAAGTCTAAAATTTATGAATCATAAATCAGAAAAGGAATATAACTAATAAATAAAACTAATAGTCAGGTTCCTAAAAATAAAATAATAAACTAAAGAAAACACTGGTGTGATTAGTTTAAAAAAACAGAGATAGGGGACAAAGAAATCACAAATATACAAACAAAATATAATGGAAGAAAAGCACAAATAGAAAAAATTAATTATTTAAAAGTAAACCATATCCAACATAATAATACACTATTCTAACTTAACACTCATTAATAAAATATAAACATGTACTATTAATTCCAATATATAATTAAAACTGCAATTTAAAAATTCATTCTTTTTGTATGCCAATTCCTAATGAATCTAACTATTGAACTTAGGAGAGACCATTTCAGAAGGAATAAACAGACTCGCATAAAAAAGTGAGCACTTCATACAGTTCTCATAAAGAATCTTATGTACTGCATTAAGTTTAAAATAGATAATGTCAAGAACTCCGAAGAAGCTAGGCACTGTGGTGCACTGTGTAGTCCCAACAGCTCCAGAGGCTGAGGCAGGAGGATTGCAAGTTCAAAGCCAGCCTCAGCAAAAGTGAGTTAAGCAACTTGATGAGATCTTATCTCTAAATAAAATATAAAATAGGGCTGAGGATGTGGCTTAGTGGTTGAGTGCTCCTGAGTTCAATCACCAGTACCTAAAACAATATTTATTATCTGCAGTGTTTTAGCAGTCTCTAGGAACTGGAGATAACATTTGAAAAAAAGGAATAAAAATCTCAGTTTTCCTGGGGTTTGCCTCCTATAGCAAGCAAATAAATATCAAAAGACATACACCTCTGAGAAGATTTAATATAGGGTAAAAATGTGTAAATAATAATTATTATAACAACTAACACTTTTCTAACACCACATACCAAGAATTGTTCCAAGTACTTTCCCTATAATAATTCAGTTAATTATACATCCCTCTAGGGTATGAACTATTGTTTTTCCTCATTTTATAGAACATAAAATTGTGGCACTTCTATAGCAACAATTTTTTGCACAAGCATACATATAATATACAAACGTATGGTTGTTCTTGTCAAAACCTCAGTGAGTATCCTGCTACCATCTAGTGCCCCCACCTCACACTTTTGGTCACCCTTGAGGATTCTTCAAGGAAAAAGATCCCATAGGTTTTTCAGGAGATAATTTGAAAAGCACTGATTAAGAAAAACTCATTTCCTGTGAGGTTGGATAGGTATTATGGCACCTACTCATTCTACTCTAAAGAACTAATGGATTTTTACACATCTTTTCGTTTCATCTTTTCTTGTTATCTTTCTATGAAGTGAGTGGGGAATAAGCTATCCCTGTTTTATAAATAAGTTTAAAGAAGCATAAGAAAGAAAGAAAGTGACGAGCAGTGTTTTTGCCAGGTAATGAGAATCATTGAACCATAAAACTAGAAATGTTCTCCTATTCTTTTTTTCTGAATACCAACTAGACTAAGTCATTCATTTAGCTAAAAGCAGATACTTTAGAGAAGGTCATTTCACATATGTGCAGGAATGTTTTCAACTTGGGATTTTCATCCTCTGCTGATATTTATTGAACATTTATTATGTAATCCATCACCAAATTAGAAGCCAACATCACAGAGAGACAACTGGCTAGGAATATGAGAATTAAAATCTAGTTAATGAAAAAAAAATTTTGATGTATTTTACATTCAAACTAGTGTGTTGGTCTTGTGCTGGAAATAAATGAATGGTGAATGGATACATAGATAAGTAAAAAAAAGAAAGATAGATGGATGATCTGGTGATGAATGGATAAAGGAATGTGTGCAGAAAGACAAACTGACTACCATGAAAAGTAAAGATATGAAGGCAACTAGTGCACAAATAATGCCACATCATTGCAGTTGATTGAACAGTTTACTGTTAAGTGTTTAGGAAGACCAGAAAATAAGTTCTGAACATTTTTAAAAGGTTTTTAATGTATTTAATAGTTCTAAAGGAATAAATTCTTAAATATATCTAGAATAGCCATCAAAGAAAATCATATTCATCAATCCAAATTCAACAAATAATTACTTAGCACAACAGGATTTGAGTTGTCTTTAGATTGTTTTGTAAATGTAGAAAAAGAAGAAATTTCCCTCCAAAAAGGGGAAGCAAAGCCAGAAAAAGGAATATAGCATATTCATAGGCAAGAAATAAATCCATATGTTTTGATAAGGAAGTAGCATATTGGAATCAGGTGAGAGACAAAGTTGGAGAGAGAAACAAGGAACAAAATACAGAGTGCCTTCTCCACCAGGTTGAGGCATTTAGAATTTCTCTACACACTACATACCATTGCAGGTTTGGATTTTTATTTATTTTTGCTTGGGGGTTCTTTTGGCATTTATATTTGATTTATTTTTAAGAGTAATATATGCTAGCTGCTATCTTAGGAAGAGTTCATAGATAAATAGTGAAAGATTAAGGGTGAAAAAGTAGCCTATATTTCATCCAAATACCACAAATTTCCTACTCAAATATTTACTTCTTAGAAAGGTTTTCAATGACCAAGCAACCTGAAATAGACCCACCTTATTATGCAGCCTCCAAACACTCAATCTTTTCACTCTGCTTTATCTGTATAGCACTTATGTCTACCTGATATAAATGTATATACTTATTTTTTACTTATTTTATGTTTCCTATTAGAATATATGCTCTAAGTGGGCAGAAAAATCTAATTTGTTCACTGTTTCATTTCTAGTCCTTAAAATGTTCTTGGCTTATGGTAAGCACCTAGCAAGCATTTATTTTTGAAAGAATGAATGGATTTGATTAATAATGAACAATTTTACTGAAAAATACACAAATCTGTAAATAGTTATAGTGCACATTTTAACTTATAAATCATTCAATTGAGTCTCTTAGAAATTACATCCCTTAATTATTTAGCATATATTTGACATTTTTAATATTTATGAATTATCTTACAAAGCACCTAAAGAGAATCATAAACTAGCCAACAACTTTCTTGGTTAGAAAATTTACTGTGACTCTGTTACTTGACTCATGCTATCATAGATTCCAAGAAAAGATACAAATAAAACATAAATTAAAATGTATAAGCAGTAATTAAAATTGTTTTCAACAAATCAATGTTTTATCAACATAGGGAAAAGAATTTTCAGCAAAGCACAAATCTCTAAATAATTCCTATCTTTACTTTTATGATTTTTTACTGTGGTATAACTCAGAATTTCAGTTCTGCTTTAAATAACATAATTGAAAATTCAACAAAATAATATTTGGATTATAAAATTCTTTCTTAAATAACAATTCCTTGGATAGTGAGATAATTGTTTTCAAGAAATAATTAATAAAATGTGTAGTGTATTTATTGTACAATATTGTTTATGACACCAAAGGAAGAAAATAGCAGATAAAAAGATACTTTAGCTGCTTCTGTAGTGTGGTTCATTTTTAGTCTAAAACAAATATATTATGTATGAGTGTGTTTGTGTGTGTGTATATTAATGCAATAAATGAGGAAAAAATGACCAAAAGTACACTAAACCATGATTTATGTCTGGGTATTGGATTTTGAATGATTATATATCTTTTCTAGAATTGTATGATTTACAAAATTTTCTGTAAAACATGTTATATTAATAATATAATATTTTATAATAATTTTATAATAACTATATATTTTATATGACATAATATTTTGTTATAAATATACCAATTCTATTTAAAGTTAAAAAATCTAAGAAAATTAAATAACATAGCCACATGTTGACAAAGTACACAAAGAAAAGCAAATTACACAACACAAAACTTAGCAATTAATAAAATTTTAAAAAATATTTGCCATTAAAAAGCATAAGAAACTGGCTCCTTTCTTAGCTTTAACAAGACTTGGATGAATTATTTATTAAATTGAAACCTGGCTCCAAGTCTACCTCATCTAGGTTTCCCACGTGGAAGACCAAATTTTCTGGCAAGAAAAAGAGTAATAAATCAAAAGTCCATCCAGCTCATTTGCTTAAACCTAGTCTTCTGAAAATATTTATCCTCTAGGACTTTCAGAGAGAAAGAAAATACTGCCCGTCCTCATCCCATATCCCTCCCGTGGCAGTTCCACTGGCCCAGGACTCCACCCAAATGGGTCCTATAGCTCCCAGTACCATCCCCCAAGAAAACAAAATATTAGGGGAAAAAGCACTAAGTTGCAAAAACAACCATTTTATATTTGAAACCAAAGACATAGACGGGAAATTTCTGACTCCTCAACTTTCAGATGGTACTTCATCAAAACCCCTTCTCAAAGATTATTTGTTTCAAATGACAGACATAATACATAAATAAGCACTTCTGAAGATGAAAAATATGTCCTTTAAAAGAATTATGAAGTCATTTTTCATGACAGTAATCAAAGTCTGTGAATAATCCATCTGTATTTACAACTTTCTACCCCCTGTTGGCTTTCAACTCAACTTCTCCAATTTCAATATTGTAACAAGGATGACCTGCTAATTCATGACCAGATCTGTATCCTATAGTAGGAGGGAAACTTCTAGCCACAAAGTCCAATCAATTCAGAACTGAATACTGATAAGGCCATGATTCTGTCTTTGACCCTGAAAGTTCCCTCAGAGGTAAATAAGTCAAGAATATAAATATTCTGGTATCCTAGATATACATTTGATTTTTGTAATGGAGAAAATGACTTTTAAATTTTAGCCAAATATTCATGAAGAATCAACCCTCTGCCCAAAAGAACAGTTTAGGTATTAGTTTTAATCATTGTGTTACAGTTTTATGATAAGGTTTTCCAGGGTGCCATTCCACTGATCAGGATTAACAAACATCAAAAATTCAGTCATCTAAACTCACATTGAGAGTCTTTCTCTCCCTACCCCCAATACCTGCCCTTGCAAGAGATTGTTTAACAGAAAATGTCATGTATTGTTTAGATATTGGGTTGCTATCTCAGGGTGATCTTATCCAAAACTTTGTTTCAATAAAGAAAATGTATTTTTGTATTTTGATCTTCTCTTCTCTCCCCACCAGTTTTTCTTAACTCAAGTAGCATGCCTTGGCTTCATTACTCTTTGAAATGTTCTAAAGTCCCTCTCCTCTGTAGTATAAACTTGCATGGTTTTTCAAGGTCAGGAGGCAGATATCAGGAGAACATATTCCATAAAATACAGGAAAATATTCCATCACAGTTCTTCAAAAATTTGAAGAGAAGTTTAGTTTAGTAAAGCACTTATTCTGGTTTCCAAGAACAAATTCAATTTAGCTCAGTCTCTAGTGGTAAGATTTCATGCAATTTGAATATAATTTGTCACAATTGGTCATTCTACCTCAAGAACAATTTAGGATTGAGCTAGTGTAAACATGTAAAAAGCCATTGCTACATAGTCTAGCTAACAATAGAAAAGTTGTACCATGACAACCTGCATTAACCCAGAACAATATTTGTCTCTATATCCTTATTTCTATTGAATATTCCCATTGCCAAATCATCGTCATTTACATAAAGGCTTGATTACTGACTGTAAGAAGTAATATTCACATTTAACTCTACAGTGGCACATTTCTGAAACTGAGTATATATGTAGTATCTTTCACATGAAGGTTTTTCCCAAAGTGTTTGAAACTTGTGATGATGGAGAAAAAAAGCAAAGAGAAACCTATTCATTTTATTTTTGACAAGTTGATTCCCTTCACATTGATATCATTTGACTACATAAATCTCTTGACTTTGACACTCCTAAATGTAGTAAACAGAGCATATAGAAATGAAAGATAGAAGCACTCAAGTATTTCTTGATCAGAGAAAAAAGTAGACCGTGACATTTAATATATAGTTGTTAGCTTTCACTAAAGTAAAAAATGATTCCCTGGATAAGGATGGTAGACTCAACAATATTGAGTGTGTTATCAGAAATCACTAAATGTTAAGAAAAAACAGCAATAAGACTGCAGACAGTTTTTCTTAATTATCAGATCTTAGGTCGTCTTCACACCATGACTTTCTGCACTAGCAATGACTTCTTGAAATTCATGACTTTTTGATATAATAACAAGAGTATGAATAATAGTAAGAATAGTAACAATGCATCAGTGTTCATTTGAGTTCTGCCATGTACCAGGCTCCGTGCTGCACACCTTGCAAACATTTGCTTTACAAACACAAACCTAAACACACTCCAATAAGACTGGTGCTATTATTTGTGGGGGTTGATTGATGAGACTGTGGTAATATAGAGAGTAATTAGAAGGATTCAAACTCATCTGAGTTTGCCTCTGATTACAAATCTTGAGCTCTGAAACATTATTCTGTCTAAAAGTATTAAGGAATAATCATTCAGGAAATCTGCATTTATATTAAAAGAATTTTAAGTGAACTAAATTGTAAAAGCTTTTAAATAGTTAAAGCTTCAAAAGTTTCTCATATACTCTTAACTGAAAAGTTAATATTTTTTCAAAATGAACATATAATTCCTTTTGTATTTCTCCTCTGCCTTAAAATTCTATAGATCATGTTTATTTAACCAGGCAATTTTACTCTCTTTCAGTCAGCAAAAACTTTGCTTTGCTAATTTAGTAGAAGGTTTTCATAAAAGTAGATAAGATCTGAGGTTTTGCATGACATTAATATAATACTTAAGGATGTCTTCTGTAACACAATATGCAAAAAAGCATGTAATAGATATTTTTCTGTATAACTTGATATTCTGACAATACATCTTCATGCCATTACAGACAAATAAAACCAAGCAATATGTAAAACAAAGTGAACAAGGGCTATCTTAGAGAACCATGTCCAACCTTTTTCCCTATATTTTCCAGCTTGTAAAGATAAAAAATCTTCTATCTTTACATCTTTTATCTGGTCAATAGGTAAGACACCAAGTGCAGAGAGAAAACATATTGGATAAATTTGATAATCATTGTATTTTATGAGGCTCCAATTCTCTTCTTTATTGGAATATCCACTATTTTGCCTCAATGTAACAGAATGAGAATGTTTGACTATAGTTCTAAATGCAACTCAGAATAGATAAATTCCATACTTTTCATGAGCACCAGGAAAATTAAAATTGTACACTCTATTAAGCTAGAACTGGCCAATTGTTTTATTCATAGAGCTATTAATAACATAAGGAAAATATTACAAAATTATACAGTGTTGTGCATTTAACACTAAGGACTTAATGTAGTGCTTTAAACCCATCATGAAACTGTAAATTACAAAACATTACATATACAAGGCAGAATTTCTATGGTGGGCTATTTACAATAATGCATTATTTTTAAACATCAATTTTAAAATGTAGGAATGTAGTTCCCATAGATGATGTCAGGTTAAAGGCACTAGAATTACAAGACAATAGAATGGGCAAGGGAAAAAAAGAAGCTGCTGTGGGCCTCTCTATAAATTTGTACCCTTCCACCTTCCTTCTGTATCAAAGGTTTTTAGGTTTACTCCTTTAGAATACACCACTATCACAATAGAGCATCAGGAAAGTGACCATATATGCTGTTGTCCTTGGAACAATTCTGATTTATATTAATTATAGCATAAAAAGCTAGAAATACTTCCCTTCATATGACTTGGAAGATAAATTATATAGGTACTCTGGGTAACATCAGTTTAAAGCTTGATGGATTATAGATTCCTTATAGCCTAAATTCCTTATACCCATAAATTTCTCTTTTATAACTTCAAATTCTTTATTTCTGTCTGCTATGGCTAACTGAGTTCTTAAACTATCTGTATAGTAAAGGACCAGAACTTTTTTTCTATTCATTATTGATAATACTTTTATAATATAATGAAATAAATCACTAGAAAAAAGTAAAATAAAAATAATAGAAAAGACAAGCCTCAACTTTTTGTTTTTAGGTTCAACAACCTAAAACTATTCTGTCTCCCAGCAACTTGGGAGGCTTAGACAGAAGGATCACAAATTCAAGGCCTGCTGTCTCAAAATTAAAAAGGGCTGGAGAGGTGGCGCAGTGGTTAAGCACCCCTGGGTTAAATTTCTGGTACCAAAACAAACAAACAAACAAACAAATACTATTCTGTCAACTTTTTATAAGATATTCTAAATGCTGGCTATCATGGTCTACTTATCTCTTCTTAGTCTGGAAACAGTTGATAGCATTACATTAGTCCACAGACCACATCTAAAGAATCACTAGCATAGTCTATTTCCTTCAAATCATCTTCCAATTAGTTAATTCCATCTAGATATGTATCAAATATACTTCAAATATGACCATTTAATCGCATTAATTACATTATTTAAAAAATTTCCATATAGTACATTTTTAAAATTTCCTGTTCTTGACTTATGATTTAATTCCTTCCTTTATTTCTCTGAACACTTGCAATTAACTTAAATTCTTTAATATTTTCACTATGCTTATTCATCCTCATTCAATTCATACTTTGGACCTGAGTTCTTCTTCAGCAGAAATTGATTTCTCTGGGAGTCCCTGTGTGGTTTAGATTATAGAAGCTGTTTACAAAGGATGACTCTGACATTTTTGCAAGCCATTTATCCTTAGGGTCTGTGCACATGTCTAACTGTGCCCTCCTTTATTCTGGTTCCTGAGAATTTCCCTTATATAGTTTTATGTGCTCAACTTTTTCAAAATTTTCATTATTTGTGATTTATTCTTCCAATATCGTTTCATTCTACCTTATTGCAGAATAAGTTGTGAATATTCTATATTATTGATGGTTTAAACTTTTAACTAATAAATATTAATGTCCTGAATAAAGACCTCTACAAGAATAATGCCAATAGCGTTGTGAAGAAAGGCTAGTGTAAAGGATTGTGGAGAACTTTAATTTATGTTATACAAACATCTGAAAACCAGTGATTTGAAGTGTGTAATCAGTACCTGCAATTGATTTTTACAGTAAAGAACATATCAGCAAATAGTAAATTTTTGACCGTTCCAAGATAATAAGAACAACATTTGAACCATAATATATGTTTTAAAAACATGAAGTTGGATTGAGGTACAAATAAAGGAAAATTTTAGAGGTGTTCGTGTACCTACTTATAAGACATAATAGTAAATTTGCTCCCAGATAGTGTGATCTTTGGGTAGAAAATGTTCCATCAATATCTAATTGTTATGAATGGAATTACATCACACTAAAAAGCTTTTACAAAGCAAAATAAACAAACAAATTGAAGAGAAAACCTACAGAGTGGGAGAACATATTTTCAAACTATATATCTGATGAAGGATAAATATTCAAAAAATTTTAAAAACTCAATAGCCCCAAATCAAAGAACGTGGTAATTAATTAGCTCAGTGGTAAAATGATTACCTAGCATGTGCCAGGCCCTGGGATTGATTTCCAGTTCTACAAAAAATTAAACATTCAAAGAGCTTGATTAGACAATGGGAAAAATATCTGAATATATATTTCTCAAAAGAATACATGCAAATGGCCAAGAAGTGTATTTTAAAAATGCTCACCATCACTAATCACTAGAAAAATATAAATTAAAACCACATCGAGTTATCATATCATTCCAATTAGGATGGAGAGATAACAAGTGTTAACGAGGGTGTGAAGAAATGGAATCCCTACACACTATTGATGGGAATGTAAATGAGTGGAGACATTATGGAAAATAGGGTGGAGTTTCCTAAAAAAATTAAAAATGGAAGTAGTAAATGATCCACCAATTTTACTACAGGTTATATATCCAAAGGAAATAAAATCAGTATGGCAAAAAGACATTTATACTCCCATGCTAATTATAACATTATTCACAATAGTCAAGATATGGAATCATCCTAAGGGTTCTTCATTGAATGAATGGCTAAAGAAAATGTGGTACATAATGGAATACTATTCAGCCAGAAAAAGAATGAAATCCTGTGGCTGAACCTGGCGAACATTATGTCAAATAAAATGAACGAGGTCAAGATAAATACTGCATGATCTCACTCACATGTGAAAGCAAAAAATGTTTATCTCATATAACTGGAGAGTAGAATGATTGTTACAGGGGGCTGGGGTGGTTGTTGAGGAGGTCTTGGTCAAATTATACAAAAAAAAAACAGATATGGAAACAAGTTCTAGATATTTATTGTACAACATAGTGACTACAGTTAATAATATATTTTTGGAAAATGCTGAGTGGATGTAGTGTTCTCACCACAAAACTAACAGCTATATAACATAATAAATATGTTAATTAGCTAGATTTAGTCTTTCCATAGTACGTCTACTTCAAAAGCATTGTACTTTACATGGGAAATACATAGAATTTTATTTATCAATTGTTTAAAACTTTTAAAATATGTACTTATCCTTAAAATTCTGCTAATGCCAATTTATAGTCACTTTTCTTTTTGGTCAAAATACAGCAATTCTTTATCCTGATGTTTTGATGGCATGTTTTCATGCTGCTACACCTCTGTTAATGCATTAATCCTTTCTGGTAAGTGTAGGTAAGTGGATAAGTGTCAACATACAAACCTGTGCTATTTTTGCACCATTCTCTCTTAAATATGTAATTAGATTTTATCTGCCCACTCCATCCTTGCAGTAGCTTTACCTCATTGATACAGAAAACAGGATTTGCTTATTGTAGAAGAACATAACTCTTAATATTGATGATTTAGATGAAACAATAATTCATATTCCCAAGTTTTCAGTTTTAGTTTCACATGATAGAATCTCAAAGATATAATTCCTTATTTAAGACAGAGGTTCTTTTCTATACTGCATGTTTTGAAATCAACATATAGCAGTCTCAGGCATCACAAAGAATCCAACTTCCCTTATCTATGGACTCTACTATTCCTCTAATTGTAAAACCAAAGGAAAATATTCACTCCCTTAATTAGTTTTTTCAACCCTCAGAAAGAAAAGTATTTTCATTTTTAAAGATGGCTTCCTGTAAACTGTTACTTACATCTGGAGATTTGGTCAGACTCAGGAAAACATTTTTAGCAAGGAAATTTCATAGTTGAGGTTGCATGTTCACATTGTATCACATCAGGAAGCACATAATGTCAGGTTGTTCCTTATTAGTGACACAAGAGAAAATAATTAAATTAGTGGCAGCTCTCTATTATATGTACAGTGCTTTTTTCTAGTTAATAGTGGATCTGAATACTGTTGCTTTGGCACTGTGCTGGTGTGCCTGTCCCCTACAACTCTTCACCTCATAACGACAGCCTCCATTGGTGGATCTTGCCTAAATAGTTATTATACTGAGGTTCACAACATGTTAATTGTCTAATTTTCTAATCTCTTTCTCATTTATTAACCAACATTTTCCTGTAAAAACAAGATCCTCTCACATAATCAGATGTTTCATGATGTCAAAGAAAATTTTCACTGGACAGAGTTAAACCAGCAAGGAAGACTGTATTCAAGATGATTCTAACAGGGGAGAGACCCTGAACTCAACTTGGTGGAATGAAATGCAGGATGATTTTAAGTACTGGGATGAGGCATGGAAAGAACTGGAAGATACTGGTCAATGTGATTAGTCAGATGGTGTTTCATAATTGTTGGTAGTGGAAGTTAGGCTCTTACATGCCCACAGAGTCTGGGAGACAGAGGAGCTTTCTTTCTTGTGATTATATTTCTAAAAATTAAGGCCCAGGTCCTTGAGACTATTTCTGTATTATGAAATTTACAAGAGACTATAAGATTTACATATCAAAGGAGCAGAGAAAGAAAATATAATCACAATTGAAAGTTTTCCCAGAATAAATGCACTAAGAAAAGGAAATCAGAGCCTTAAAATCAGGAAGAAAGATAGCTAAAATTTAATCAAATCAAGTCAAGGTTAAGGTAGTCTTGGCCAAATCTCACCTTGCACTTTCTCATGACACAATATATAAGGCTTCTCCATCTTTGATTTCATTTCTTGGTTCAAAATGCCTCAACCTTTGAGGCAGCAATAAATGCAAAGGTGAAAGAGGAAAACAATACATGCCAGATGTTTTCCGCTTAAGGAGACTTAGTATCATCTGACAACTTCTATTAATATGTAACTGACCACTCCTAGCTAAATGGAAAATTGAGAAATATAATGGTCTAGCTGCACATTCCTGCCTGGAAAATTCAGGAATCTATTACTATTTTTACAAGAGAAAATTACTATTAAGTAGGAAATCGGAAGTCTAAAACATACTGGTGAACATTGACATTATGTTACAGGAAACAGAAGCACTGGAGAACTGATAAAATGTTCAATAAAGCGCTCTTCCTCATATCTGTTACATTTCCGTATTTTTTGTATTATTAACAATGTACCATGTCTAATGCTTCATATCTGTTTTAAGCAAATTAAGCTAGAAAAATACAGTTAATATTCTTTTTTAAAATTATTAATAATGAACATGAATAGGTGCTTATTAAGAACTCAAATAGTATATTCAAAATACCCTATATTTTATGTACATTTTGAAATCTACCTTTTCCAAAGTATAAAATACTTATTCAATAACAAAATGTAGAAGTTATTTTAGATGATGTTGTTTGTAGGATATAATTTAGCTCACCATAATGAGTGTTATTTATATATATTTACATATGAATAAACTTTATAAATCCGTAAGAATGAACTTCAGTGGATGACCTTCAGATGTTATCTATCTTGACCTGAAGCAAAACAGAACTGGAAGTTCTAGCTTGTCCTGTTGCCTAATGTTCCACCTGTGTGATGTTGCTCCAACACACCCAGAAGCTACAGTAGA
Source organism: Geosciurus inauris (assembly GCA_004024805.1). Taxonomy (NCBI): domain Eukaryota; kingdom Metazoa; phylum Chordata; class Mammalia; order Rodentia; family Sciuridae; genus Geosciurus; species Geosciurus inauris. The sequence continues at coordinate 81,116 of PVHX01007058.1, forward strand.
ACTGCACCTCTTTCCATTTATCACTGAATAAATTGGAGGAAAATCTTAAAAACTCAAAAATGTATCTGATTTGGCAGGACCAGCCTCCAGCTGAAATTAGAAGTTTAAGCTTTTCACCTGGTACAATTGTTTCTGGTCTACAAATAGATCACAGATAATTCTTTTTACATTTTATATAAAATCTAAACATTAAAATGAAAGGAAAAATCATGCCCTCACTTGGATTCATAATTATGATGCAGGCATGTTTGTCCTCATGATTTTATTTCTCTATGTATGTTCATTGTTCTTACCTAATAATATTTTCAGCATACTATAGAAAATGTTCATACTTACTGTACTTTATTCTATTCCTAAAACACTGAGCTTAGAGTGTATAAATACAAATACATTTAAACCTACTAAATTGATTTCATATATTAATTATTTTAAATTTTCAACCAATTTTTTTCAGCTTAATTCTTTAAATGCATATATCAAAGAAAATGCTGGTCATGCCTAAATATTAAAATATAATTTTTTCTTAATACATATGATGACTTTACCAAAATTTATAGCACATGATACTTAATTAAATAAAACTCTTATTAAATCCCTATTAAGTAGCTAATATTGAGAATGGACAACTACATATAACATGCTAACTGCATAGTCTAGTGAGGACATGGATGTGTATACACCAACTAAATTCCATTTGATAGAGCTATTACTCTTTTGAGAATACTATATGATACTAGAACATACATTATTTCTTCTTAGGCTGGGGAGAGTGAGGAACCAGGAAAGATTCATGAAAGTGATTATAAACCAAGGCAAGATTTTAAATGAAGGATCACAGTGATGATTTAAAAATATTCTTCCAGTGTTAACATAAACAATGATCAGGTATTTTGTACAGAGTGCAAAAAGGAATACAATTCAAAGCCTACTACAATAAACCAGAGACAAGAACTAATGAAGACTAGAAACAAGAAATGTTTAAGAATCTACAAAAATATCGTAAGAGAAAGATAATAGAACTATTAGAGAACATCAAAATGCATTACACAAATTATTTTTGGAAGGAAACTGCCTAACTTTTTGAAAATCTGAAGCATCTATTCATAAAGAACATTAGCCATATGGGAAAATGGGAACAGTCTTACAGCTACATCGAAGAGTAGTAGGGAACTCATGTCTATAACTAGAGGAACCTACATTCAATTTCACAGAGGCCACTTCCTAGGTATGTTAACGTGCCCAAGTTACTTAACTTTCCTTAGTCTGAATTTCCTCCCCTAGAAAGTAGAAGAGATAATACCTGAAGACAGATAGTTTGAAAAGATGATGGCAGGTACATATTAAGCATTTAATAAGTGTTATCTACTATTACATCAGGAGTAGTGTTGGTCAATTATGAGGCAGCCTGTTTCATGGAATTGTTACCTAACATAAGTATTCTTACAATATAGTTCTAACAGCAAGAGTAGCCTAAAATTTTCATCCCCTGTATAACTCTGAATGTGCTCAGATTTTGAAATTGAAACAGACTATGAAGTCCTATACTGTAACTAAGTGCAAATGTATTAGTCATTTCATTGTATCATTCTAAAATATTCAAAGCTTATATGTCAGGAGACTTAAAAAGAGTAAAGAATGTTTCTATTTCTAGTCCTTTTACATTACATTGAAACAGAAATTTGGTTTTTGTTCTTCTAAAATGTACTTTAATTTAAAAATGAGAAATATTACATCTCGTTACAACGAACATACTAAAAAATATATTTTAATAATTCTTTCTTTTAAAGGTTTCACCCACATCAATGCAGAGGACCATGCCACCACACAATTTCACGCTTTTTATAGAGGTAATTGTCTACAATAATAAACAATAAGAACTACCAATTGTATTAGGTTAAAAGAAAAACGAAGACTCTTCAATCTGAAAATAAAATTTAAAACTTTCAAAAATCATTTTTCTTTGAAAATTAAAATGTTCCTTTTAAGCACTAAGAATAACAAAGTAACTTCAACTTTCAGAATTTTCTGGATCAATAGATTTAATGAGAGAATTGACAGAGTTCTCATTAATATAGGTAGTTTCTAGTCATACTGTGGTGAATTCTGTAAGGTAAACAATTACATTTTATTATTTGCATCCAAATTTTGAACATAAATGACCATGGGATCATTGTCTTATTTTGTTTATCTGATTAACAAAAGCAAAGGTCATCTGTGTTTGCATATTATCCAGATAGAGTATATAAATAACTCACAACCCCAGTGCTCACAGGACCAAAGACAAGGAGGAGATGAGAATGGTCCCTTCCAGAACAGTTAGTGATCCAACCCAGGAGGTGCTAGTCAAGAGTTCTTCCTTCTTGGGGATGCTATTTCTGCTCATATATACATGGCTTTCTCATCTTCACCCTATAGCTAACAGCAACAATTTTATTGGGAATCCATGTAAAGAAAAAACTACAACTTGTTGTCTTTTTTTGAATCAGGTACTAAAATGCAGTGATATTTTATGCATAATAATTCATTTAAATGCACAACATTTTATTATAAAGATGAGGAAATTGGGCCTCAGTATGACAAATGCAGAATTCCAAATCAGGTCTATCTAAAGCCAAAATTTGTACTCTACCAACCCTGTGGCAAAAGATTATAATGACAACTGAGATCATTGCTAACCACATAAGAATAACACAGAGGGGCTGGGATTGTAGCTCAGCGGTAGAGCGCTTGCCTTGCATGCGTGAGGCCCTGGGTTCGATCCCCAGCACCACATACAAAGCAATAAAATAAAGACATTGTGTCCATCTACAACTTAAAAAACATTTAAAAAAATAAATAAATTAAAAAAAAAAAAAAAAGAATAACACAGAAAAAGTTTTTTCTTCGTTACTATAATCTAATGGGATTTGTCCTAATATCTCTTCTACTTGTAACTTGCTAGATTATAAACTTAATGTGAGACAAACATACTCAGCCTCTCCCATACCTGGCTTAGAAACAGAAACCAGTGATAATCCTTCATTTGTAAAGAATTACCAGAAATATATGTGACATTGATGGATTTTAAACACTTAAAAAAATAGATAATACTTTGTATAACTCAGGACTATCAAAACTCCCACCAGATGAATATACCTAGAGGTAATATATATTATCATATGACAAGCATTTTCCTGGAAATATGCTTTGCAATAATTTCACATTTCTTTCTTTGTAACAGTGCTTTGGTGAACAAGATCTAGTAGAGCTTAAATAATTTCGAAATATGGGTAATGGAAGAAAATATGTAATGTATTTCAGGCACATATATGGATTTTAATCTGTCAGAAAATTCATCCAACAAACTGTAATACTATGTGAGAACAATAAATACTTAAATTGTATTTGTACCAGCTGAGTTAAAGTCTATGCATGAATAACCTCATATTATATTTGCTGCATATACTTTATTTCTGAATTCCCTTGGTTCTTATTACTTACCAGTAACTAAAACCAATGAAAACCACTTACATTCATCTAAGACTCAAAGAACAAAGAAGACTTTGTCAACTCTTTGCAGCAAATAGAGGTCCAGAAAAGAACTATCCCTTTGGTACATGTAACCTCAGCCAGCCAGTTCATAGTACCTTGCAAAACTAATTACAGATTCAAAAGAAAACTTTAGAATAAAGCGAAGCTAAAACCTCACTAAAGATAACTAGCACATGAAATAGTTATGGTTCATAAATAAATTTAAAATTTGATGGAAATATTATTAGGCAAAAATGCATTATAGACTTCATGTAAATATATAGCGCTGTATCTATAGTGTAAATAAAGCTTTATGTTTTATAAAGTGTTGTTTTAGTCAATCTTTCATTGCTATGGCTAAAGTAGCTGACAAGAACAACTTGAAAGAGGAAAAGTTATTTGGTTCATGGTTTTAGAGGTTCAGTCCATGGTCAGCCAACCCCATTCCTCTGGGCCCAAGATTGGGCAGAACGTCATGATGGAAGGGTGGTAGAGGAATGTCATTCAACTTACAGCAGCCAGAATGCAGGGGTAGGCATGGGCCTGCAGAGTAAATGAATTCTTCCAGGACACACCTCCAGGAAACCACCTCCTTCAACCATGTCCCATATACTTATAGTTACTATACAGTTAGTCCATTCAAACTAGGATGGACTCGTTAGGGTACAACTTTCATAATCTAATCACTTCACCTCTGAACACTTCTACATTAACACGGGAGCTTCTGGGTGACACCTAATACCCAAACCATCACATTTCACCTCTCAACCCCCAAAACTCATGTCCATCCCATAGTGCAAATGTATTTAATTCATTTTCAAGATTCCCCATAGTCTTAAAAGCTCTAGCCAAGGCCAAAATTCCAAATTCAAAGTCTCTCTGAGATTCAAGGCAAACTTGTGGCTGTGAACCCCTATGAAGATCAAAAGCAAGTTATATATATCCAATATACAATGGCACAGAGTAAACATTCCCATTTCAAATGGGAGAAATAAGGATGTAAAAGAAGGCATAAGATGAAAATAAGATCAAAACCAGTTGAGAAAATAGGTCTTGTAACTCCAAGTAGAGCACCTACTAGCATTTACCATCTAGGACAAATGGTAGCAAGATTTAGTCTCCAAAAGACTTGGGCAGCTACACTTTGGCCATGCCAGTGAAGCCAGAATTAGACAGGCAGTCAGTGTAGATAGGTAAATTGAGTCAGGTGGATCTGGGAGGCCAATTTGGGTATGGGAAATTGGAGAAGTATTGAAATGCTAATGCCTCCAGAGCCCTACCTCCACCCTTGTTGAGATAACCTGCCCCTGCTCCAACCTGTTGCTAAGGTAACACGGCCAAGGGGATTATCTCTCCCTACCCGGAGTTGTTAATTACATCCCCTTTCCTGCCCAAATCTCCCTACCTGAGCCCTTCCCCCTATCCATGTGCTTTTCAGCCATCTCACCAAACATCCTGAGCCTCCTCAGGTAGGCAGGAAGAAGAGAGATAAGGGGAAGAAAGCCTAGGAAGAAAGCCTAGGACATATAAAAGGGCAAAACGTGTACTTCTTGGGATAACAGGATACCAGCTATGGCCCCCTTTTCCCTCCCTAGAGAAGCCTATTACCCCTTTTAAATAAACCTTGCTTAAATGCTTGCCCTGATGTGCTTCTCTAATGAATCTTCAACATATGAAGGAGCAGAACTCGTCACCAGTAACTGGTGGTATCACCAGTTGCAGTACTTTTGTTCTCTCTCTCTCTTATCCTGGTTCTGTCTGCAGCCAGCAGCTTTTCTTGGCAGCCAGTCCATGTTACTGTTGAGTTTTTTGACATCTGCTTTCGGTTGAACAAAGTGTATTACCTGCATGGAGTAGCTATAACTTGGGATGAAACTGGTATAATAAGACAGTAGTTAGATGCATAGTCCAGAAGGCAGGACTTCCAGCCAGCAGCAAGACTATGAACAAGGAGCAAAGACAAGGTTTTGCCATGGGAGAAAAACAGCAAGGACATCAAAATGATGTGAGTGCAGGAGGTGTGTTGAGAAGATAGAAAAATAATGATATGTAGAAGGGATAGGGCAAAAGTATGGAAAACCTTGAGGGTCAAATAAAAGCAATTTGAACTTCAGATAAGGTCAGCATGCATTGCTGACTAGGCATTAATGGGCTGATAAAAGCACTATTGTAGAAATTAACCTGGCTGGGCTTTATAATGAATTTAAGCACTTCACAAAGACCAAATATTTGATAAATGTGTTTTTAATTAGTTGAGGGAGGCAAAATCTTGGTACAATGGTTATCTGAGGACATAACTAAGATACTTTAGAGTAAGGCCTTGAAGACCTTTTGCTCCATAAGGGCCAATGTAAATCTCAAATCTAGTCAATTGTTGCCTTTGTTCTCAAAATGGCCCCAATAAGAATTTTGTGACCAGGGAATTATTAATTATCTTCTTAGCCTGTCAGATACACCTGATGAGGAAGTAAATTCTAGTTAGTGCTCCAGCCAGTGGTGAAAAATGTGCTGATATTTTTAAGCACAGGATATCCCAGCCTCAGATATCTGCAGCATTAGGTTTGAACACTGAGATTTGATTTATTCCTCTTTCTAGATTATATGGACGGCTCAAACTTGACTGTTGAAAGCTAATATAACTAATAGTACGCTTTTCTGAGACATACATTAATTACAATACACCAAAGCAGAATGAAATTACAATATAAAGATTTGGTATGACTTAAATCAAGCCAAGTTTCTAAAGAGTCTTTATAGAGTCCCAGTGTAGCCATTTGTGCAAATAGAGCCCAGACAAAACCACCTCTGTTCTCTTATTGATTAAGTGGCAATCTGGCCAATACCACTTAAGGAAAGACTTCCCATCACTTCTTTTTTTTTTTTTTTTTTTTAATAAAAGCTTGATTCTTACTGTTGCTCTCACAATCCTATCACCCAAAACTCCCCTACCTGCTACTGAAGCAGAGAGCAGTATGTCCTCAAGCCTCCATCTGCAGGAGTCTTGGGAAAGAGTCTGAGATTGAGGAGCTCTCTGAAACCCACAAGAATGGATGTAGTCAGCAACAGCCTGTCATCCAGTCCAATATAGCAAGTCTCAAGCAGGCAACAAGCAGGCAGCTGGATGAGGAAGGGATTTGAGGGGAGGGAGGAAAAGAGGGAAAAGGCAAAATTAGGTTTTGAAATGGATCAAGAATGTGCAACTTTATAGTTAACAGCTGGTTTCAGCCTTTCATGTGAGAAATATAAGTTTCCCGGGCTTCTGGGGAAGATTTATTTTCCTATAGCCATGGGCAAATGTGTCTGAGCACAGGAAGAAGAAAGGCCTCCTGCATCTCTGGTTCAGTCCAGGTGGGTGAGTGTTGCAATAAGCGATAGCACCACAGGAAGTGAGTCTGTGATTGAGTGGCTCTGTGACTTTGACAGCATGAGAAACAGAGAAGTCTGAAAACCCACAAGGACAGATATAGGCAGTGAGAATAAACAAAATAAGGAAAGAATTCAAGAGGCATTGTGAAAAGAAAAAGGGACATAACATTTAGACAGAGTGCAGGAAAAGAACATATCCATGATGTCACATCCATGATCAAGTACAGCTTTGAATGTCTTCTGTGCTCTCACACCAGCAAGAAACCTGAGGAAGGATCATGTTTGTGAGTGTGCCATCGAATCTCACACTGGCCCAAATCTCTAGAGCTGGAAGTTGGTAGGTGTTAGCCATTTTCACCTAAATGACTTATGGAAAATACCAAATGCCATCTCAAAAACCTATTCTTTAGAGAGCCAGTAACTATCCTTTCTCTTGTGTCAGGGATCTAATGTTTCAGGCCAAATTTGAAGTGCAAAACACATCATGCTCTTGAGTGGGCACTGTAGGGAAATGATTATAGCTCTGACAAACCATCTGCCAAAAGCGTTTTGGAACATGTAAAATTTGCTACCAGTATTATTATCATCATTACTGTCCTTGGTGCTTGGTGATAAAATAAAATATTCTGATTTCTTCCAAAGAGATCAGAAAAGAAAAACCTACTTCCGGCATTATGCACGCCTGAGACCTCCGAGAAACAGAAATAAAAGAGGAAACTTGTATCATCTGTGCAAGGGGAAAAGGGAACAGCACTTTTCTTTTTTTAGCCAAGGATTTGGATCAAAGGGAGCATCTGAGTCAGTTTCACAAAGAGGTTGGACCCCAAACAATGTCCTTGAGTAAAAATCACAGTGCTTTATGCATGGTTGTTGCCCCTATTCTCCATCCACTGTGTACCCAGAGCTCAGGACAGCAGATCAACCCCATCCCAGCTCCCTGGGACAGGCAGGAACAAAGAATGAACCAAATGCCTTCATCAGAGAAATATAAAAATGAAATTCTAAAAATAAGAATGAGTGCCCACCTTTTTTATTCCAAGGGGTGAAGTGATTTAGAATGCTTTCTTTTCAAATGAATCCAGGACCCTGTTTATAGATACTTGAGTTCCTAGACAAATTAGTTCCTGAAACGACTTTACTGTTTCCTGAAATTCAACCTGAAACTCATAGTTCTAGCTTTACATTCCCCTAAGTGACAGTATGAAAATATGAAATTATTTTCTTTTTTATTAGTTTATTTTAGTTATGCATAATATTGGGGTTCATTTTGACATAATTATATAAGCATGGGATAAAATTTGGTCCACCTCAGTCCCCCGTACTCCTGTTTCCCTCTTCTCTTCCCTCCTTTATTCCTTTTTTTCTATTTTACTGATCATCTTTTCTTTCTTTTTTTCCTTCCCCCTTATTTTGGTGTGGCTTCTGCATATGAGAGAAAACATTCAAATTTTAACTCTCTAAGGCTGGTTTATTTCATTTTTCACATTCTCCAGTTCCACCTATTTACCAGCAAATGCCATCATTTCAGTTTTCTTTATGGCAGAGCAAAACTCCATATATATGTGTATATATACCGCATTTTCTTAATCCATTCCTCTCTGTATGGGCACCTAGTCTGGTTCCACACCTTGGCTATTGTGAATAGTGCTTCTATAAATTTTGATGTATTTGTATCACTATAATATTTATTTTAGTTCTTTGGGGAAAATATCAAGGAATGGGATAGCTAGGTCATATGGTGGTTCCATTCTTAGTTTTTAGAAAAATCTCCATACTGCTTTCAACAGTGGTTGTAGCAATTGGCAGTCCCACCAACAAAGTTCTTCACCAACATTTATTATGTGTATGCTTGACAATTGCCATTCTGACTGTAGTGAGATGAAATTTCAATGTAGTTTTGATTTGCATATTCCTGAGTGATAAAGAAGTTGAATGCTTTTTCATATATTTATTGGCCATTTGTATTTCTTCTTTTAAGAAGTGTCTGTTTGTTTAGTTATTTTGCCTATTTCTTCACTGTGTTTCTTTTTCTTTTGGTGTTTTTTTTTTAATTTCTCTATAGATTTTGAATATTAATCCCCTATCTGAGGAACTGGTGGTAATGATCTCTCATTCTGTAGGTCTCTCTTCATGCTCTTGTTTCTTTTATTTGTTCAGGTGCTTTTTAATTTGATAGCAATTTATTTTAAAAATTATTCTGAGAGATAGACATTAATATTCCCATTTTATTCATGATGAACTTAAGGTGTAAGATCTTGTCAAGGTGAAAGAGACAGGATTTTAACCAAAATCTTTCACACTCAAAAACTATGGTTATGTTCCATTGCCTAAAAACAAACAGTTCAAGAATTAACATCAAGAAAACCTCAGCAGAGAAATAAAACTAGTATTTGATGGTTTGCTATTTTTAAAGTTGCTACTTCTTTATTTTTGAATTTTTTTATATTTTTCTAAGGAAAGTTTTTAATTTTTGAAAATTTTGATACTTTTCCAAATGATCACTATGCTTCTTCCAAAGTCTAAGGACATTAAAAATTAATGTGTTTAGGTGAGTAACTCTGTTTAACAAGAAAGGTGCCTTTATTTTGTCCTTTCTGCCAAAACAGTCCTCCTGAAATACCATTCTCAGTAACACATTCTCCTGTAGAACAAATGCGACTCTAAGAAACCATGTGGAATGTAGAGATGCAAAACTGGTTCACTGTACTCCAAACTTAAGAAAGAATTATCTTGTCTGAAGCCTGGGGATTTCTGTATTTGCAAAGGATAGATGACATCTATCCAAATGGGTTACCTCTTTTCTGAGTTTCTAACTCAATTGCCCCATGAAAAGGTTATGCCCATTTTTGTGATCACTGCTGAATACTTACTGATTGACATCCCTCCAGAAGTTACAAATTGTACTTTTAAAGGCTGCCAAGGAAAGACAAAATTCAATGCTGCTGTCATACATCCAATGAAAGGGGAGTATGTGCAGGGAACTTCAGGTTATAAAAGACAAACATGTTAATTTTAGAAAATTCAGAAAATGCATTCAAGTATAAAATAGAAAATGACTCATCAAAAAAATCTTTTTTGCTCTATTTTCTTGCTACTTTCCAAAGACTTATTTTGGTCAATTTCATTAAAGTCTTTATTTTTGAATATATATTTTTAATTGAAATTAAATAATATATTTAAATTGTAATTATAAAAATATATTATCTGGATATGTCTATCATTACTTGATGTGTAATATTCCATTATGTAATTATGAAATAGTGGATGTTAGTAAAATATGTTTGTTAACAAGTCAGTCATTTCTTTCAAATAAAGGAATAATAAACATTTTTATGTCTTTTTATACATCACTATTATTTTCTTAGGACAGCTTCAGAAACTCACATTGAAATTAATGGATCAAAGTGGTTTGTAATTTAAGTAATTCTTGATACATATTGATGAAATAATTCTCTGAAAAGTTGCACCATGTTATTTATGTTTGTGAATTGCCATTTCTTTTCCCTCTCACCAAATCATCAGCCTCTGAACATTAAGCTGTTTCCCAAGAAATAAAATAGTCCTGTAACACATCGGTTTCTGCATAGACTACTCAGTACATTGGCCTCATGAAGAGAGTCTCAGAAATGTTTGCCATCACTTAAATTGAATGCAGGTTCTGTTTGTCTCCATACAGTATTTTCTAGCACAGAGCTGACTGTGGTGTAGGTAGGTATTCAATAAATATTTGTCCAATACACTGAATGATAATCTTATTCTGTAGAACTTGAATTTAAATTGCCAGCCAATGTGTATTTTATAAATAACATTAACCTATATATGTATTTGATTAGATAATCAACTACCCCATGAGGGATGTTATGACTAATTTTACAGATGAGCAAACAGGTTCATTCAAGTTCCAGGATTGGCTTAAAGTCATAATTAGATAATGATGATATTGCACCTGAACTCCCAGATGTTTCAAGGGTTTCTTCTATGCCATAGCAAAGGGTGACAGCTCAGAGGGGTTTATATATGCCATAAATGCTCAGTGCTCCACACCAAAACAGTAAAATGTCAGCAACCAAAATACACTGTGATTTTAGAAAGCAGCTATAGATAATAATTCATATGCTTTATACAATGTGATACTTTCTTTCAAAAATATCTTATTTAATAAGATTATATTTATTTTTATAGTACAAAGGAATATTAAACTTAGATATGATCCTCAACTCTTCATGAAAATAGAAAAGGTTTTTGCCATGTTAGAAAAATAATAAAAATAACAGTTATCATCTGATGAGGACCTGTGGTGCGCCAAGTAATAAATACTGTCACTAAAACCTGCCAACCACCACACACATATTTTCTCATTCTTACATGGAAAAATAAATTATTAATCCTGTGTTATGTATCAGTTCTCATAATCTAGGGTGCGCCAAATTCACCTGGAGCACTTGTTGGAAAATAGATTTCTGGATTCTGCCTTGAGTGTCCCAGGTTTAGAAAGTCTGGGATTCAGCCTGAGAATATGCATGACTCACAAGTTCCCTGATGATGCTGCTGGTGCAGAGATCTCACCTTGAGTCTCACTGTCTTCACCCCATAAATGATAGGGGTTGGAACTGAACCTCAATTTGCCTGACTTCAAATATTATAGTATTTGCATTACCCCAAGTGGATGACAATGTAAAGTATTTGAATTAAAGTGTTCTGAATCTTGAGTCAGACTTAATTTGGGCTCTAAAACTAGTATATAAATTAATAAAAGAAGGGTTAAGAAATTCATGTTGGAATTGCAAGCAATGGGGACTTAAATTGAATCAATCATCTTGCAATGAGAATTAAATTAATCATCACTAATCACTTTAATTCTCCTGTTTCACAGAACAATATTTTTAAAGCTAAACATGACCTTAGATCTCATTTGGTTGAATTCTTCATTGTGTAAACAATCAAGTTGAAGCGCAGAAAGTATAAGCTCTTAAGATGCTTCACTGATTCTTCCACCCACACATCAAGAAAGCTGGACACCTCCCTTCCTCAGTCTCATTAAAGAATCTTCCATTTCCTTCTCAATGCAGTGATTGCCTCTTACTTTGCCGTCAGCACAACAATAGCTTTCCTGTCATTGGCATTATCACTCATAATTTATCTTTTTTTTTTTTTTTGGTTCTGGGGATTAAACTCAGAGGTACTTGACCATTGAAACACACCCCCAGCCCTATTTTGTTTTATGTAGAGACAGGGTCTCACTGAGTTGCTTAGCGCCTCGCCGTTGCTGAGGTTGGCTTTGAACTCACGATTCTCCTGTCTCAGTCTCCCAAAGTGCTGGGGTTACAGGCGTGCGCTGCCACTCCCAGCTCATAATTTATCTTTTTGACTTACATTTCCCTCTCCTCGTATGGACTAGAACCACCTAAAGTAAGTATTACATTTGTGTATCCTTTGTACCATTTAAAATATGTTTGTTGAATTGGATGGAATTTCATTTCACTCCTCTTTCTTTACCACTGTGCCCATTCCCCGACCATACTTTCTTTACTCTTGAAATATAATCATTTACAAATACTTTTCCCCCTTTTTGTATATGTTGTTTAAAGAACAATGACTATCAGATGCTTGTTCTCTGTAATAAAGGATCAAAAGTATTTTAAATATGTAAAGCATGTATATGTATATGTAGATATATACATACATTTCATTAAAGTCATCTGTACCTCTTAAATATGTCCACCATCCATTTTCTTGGACAATTAAAAATCAGTCTATGTGCTACAGAAAAAATAAAAATTATTTTCAGAAAGAATAATGGCATAGAATACTAAAGACATCATCTGAAATTCTTATAATAATGATCTTTTAGTCTTTCAATCCAATTCAAAAGAAATGTGACTTTTAGATCACATAGACTAGACAAAGGGACTTCACTCAACTACTGAAGTGAAGTCAGCAGAAAAAAACAGCCCTTCATATGCTTCTGTGTGAATTAATGCAAAAGCTAATATTAAAGCAGAGTGGGAAGAGCAGAGGAGGGGTTGAATCACAGGCCTCTGACATTGCTGACATCTCCTTTTGTATAACGTGGGGTCATACAATAGTCCAAACCCTTTTCTCAAGAATGTTCAGACCAAAAAAGCCTTTGTAAGTCATATGCTCAACACTTTCCTGGGATTGGTATTGAAAGTACTCTCCAGAGAGATGGCATATGTTTCTATAATAATAGTGATAATAACAGCAACCCATTAATGGGTGCTTCTCACATAGCTAGCACTTTCCATTTTCTAGACCTAGCCCTGGAAATAACTCTGAAAAGTTGGCATAAACATATCCAAGAAAGAGATTCAGAGCGGTACACTGACCTATTTGAGGTCACAAAATTGGGAAGTAAGTCTAGACTCTTTGATGCCAAATCATGCTATTAATTTGGATAGTTAAATGCTCTTTTAGAAGTACAAATAAACATATATTTCAAGGGACTGTGATATGTATTTTAATAACAGTATTTTTAAGAAATTACTATACTGAAGACAGATGAAGACATGCTGTATTTCCTATTCAGAAGAAAACTAAATAGGAGCATGTCTGAGTTTGCGATCACCCCAAAAGTAAATGTAATGAATGGAATTATTTTCTGTAGTACATTCTACATGAGAAAGATGCTATTCTAAGAGGTTAAAAAATTTTAAGAAGCTGATTTTTTAGCACTCAGGATGTCTCCCTG